>JAQGCC010000215.1:0-47830 GCA_034698905.1 Xestoiulus laeticollis | reverse complement strand
TGTATAACGAACCGCTCGATATAACAAATGGTACCTTTTACTATCCCATAATACTAAATAAACTGTTAATTCGATGTCGCAGGTCAGATATAAAGAACATCCTTTGGTGTGATTAGATTCAAATTTTCATTGATTTTAAGGATTGGTTTTAAAAGTTAATATCTTTAAAAATGCTAGCGCTTATTTAAGGGGTACTCAAAATAACGTCTTTTACAGCGCATAACTTAATGATGCGAATGCGTATAATAGTGTGTTTATCGTTGTCGTTAAGATTAATGGAAACCTGCGCAATCCCTCTAATACTTCGAAACTCGTGACGTCATAAGAAAAGTCGCATAGCAAGGTATATGGGCAGAATCGATGTAAATCTACTAGAAGCGCCGTTGCCAGATAAAATGGCCGTTGCCTAACATTTATTTTGCGGTGTACATGGCAACAACAAGGGATGATGTTGATTCCGTCGAGGATTACAGCATTAAAAGTGAACAGAAACATGCGGAAATTTGCAATTTAGATTTCCCTAGCAACATGCACCGAATCAGAAGTCGTGCTGATTACATAAAGTTGACTATTTCCCCATGCACTCAATGAGGAAATAGTGAGTCGACGAAAAATGCGGCAACTTCATTACTACCATATACGTCTAGCCGCTTTTGGGTTAAATTTTGATTAAAAATAAAGCGGTAAAGATCGAGAGCCCACCAAACAAAAGCTTGAGCAGCCTTTCCAACTCATTTGCCTGAATGGGGCTTTTTGCAAAATTGCCAAATCAACCAAAAAATCCATTGTCTTTACGGCCAAACTGAAACTCATTCACAAATCCATCGTTCATTGAAGGAAGGAGCGGTATCCAAAACCACTCTGAGGATCAGCACCTGATTCAAATCGTAGGAAACTGCTTCCGGATGCTGATTGGGGGGTCGATAGGTTATAGCAGTGGCTTTTTTAAGCAAATTTCTGGATAAAAAACATGCTTTTTTAAGCTTGAAATTGTCTAGAGGCGATTTTGTCAACAAGAAGGTTGAAGACCTTACACTTTTGTCTTGTTTGAAATTGATACAGGTTTATCAATCCCAATATAATGTTAAGTGTTATAAGCTACTGCGGATTCTTGAATATTTTGTAAAGCATGTTGTTTATAACTAGAAAATTGTATTTTTTATCCTAGTCATGAATTCTATCTTCTCCTAGGCCAAATCATATAAGATTGCTTAAATTGTTCTGCTTGTGCGCATGTGCGAGTGACGTCATTTCAGCGGATCGATCAAGCATGCAGCATGGATGAATTTGGAGCTAAATGCATGTCCCTATAGTCAGAACATAACGGCGCTTAATCATTTACATCACGTGTTCAGTGGTCGCATTTGTTACGGCGCTTCATTAAAATACCACTCATAATGGTCTATTTCTGGTTTGCACAAATAAGTTTGTCCTTTAAATTTGACGTGGTCATGTATTTTATCCGCTTAGCGTACATGAGCATATTTATCTTAACTTGAATTTGTCTGATTTGAATTTTGTCTAAGACAGAATTCGTGACGAGGCTAATAATAGAAACAAACTACCAGCAATGCGATCTCATGTTTTGTAGTTAGTTAGCATTGTGAAACTGAATCAATCATGTTATCTACATCAATGGCTCGAATTGTTTACCTGGGATGAAATGTTTGGATATATATGGGTATACCCTTTTGACCAAATTTACTCTGATGCTTAAAGCGAAATACGTTCGTGTTCACAACATTCAATATGCCAATATTCGCTAAAAAAAATCATCGGATTATCGAGCCATCTAAGAAATCGATGTTTTTCGTCACCGACTTTCCTTACAATAATTTGTTACTTAAAAAAAGGATTTAAGTTTTGTTACATTAGGTCGACATGCAACTACATCTATCGCTTATCCTGGCGGATGTCTTTTATGCCACTGCATGGCAGCTAAATATAAGTGAAATTGATTACACGCTGTTGATATCAAACATATCTGGGAGAAAAAACGAGTGAAAAAATGTGATGAATGGCGTCGGCAGGTTTAAAGGAGATCAAACCAAATATTAAATAAATTTCTATATAAGAGGCTATGCAGTCAGTGGGCTTGTAATATTGCTGTTGATACCTGAAGAAGCTATTTAAGAGTCCGAAACTTCGTACAGTAAAACCTGTCTAAAATAATACTCTTGGGACTAGGGAAAAATAATGAATTTTCTCTTTTTGAATCCTTCATGAGTTACTAGCTATTGGTCGACACTATTTGCACAGCTGCTAAATAGGGAATTTCATCTTTTTGAATCCTTCATGAGTTACTAGCTATTGGTCGACACTATTTACACAGCTGCAAAATAGGGAATTTTCCCTTTTTGAATCCTTCATGAGTCACTAGCTATTGGTCGACACTATTTACACATGATCTGCAAAATAGGGAATTCCCCTGTTAAAAAAAAATCTTTTTTGATTCTATATTTGATATTTTTTGCAGTCCTATTTTTAATATTCCCTTAATTAATTGTAGTGCCAAACAAAATATTAAATATCACTTTATGGTGGTTTGTTATTTTATACATGGGTCCCAAGTTGGGACAGGCACGCTTTATTATTTTAAAGAGGATATTATTTTACACAGAAAACTTAATGGAGAATGAATTGTTTAATAAGTGTAAATGTAACATCAGCAACTTGAAGAATGGAGAAGATATGCCTTAAGTGAAACTTCAGGAATTTAATAAATTTAATATGAATTTTGGGTGTGTTCAAACCATGCAATCTCGTTCGTCAAAATAAGATTAAAAAACACATTCTTGTAAGTGAAATTCTTGTGCGTTTTTATTTATAAGGAATTAAATCAATACATTCCTTTAGTTTTTATTCAGAAATATGGTACCCCTTGTCAAAAAACGCTGCTGCAAAGTGACTGTAAGCTTCACCTTTTTGACTTCATAATACATTTTAAGTTTAGCATTAAAGTGACTGTGAATGTATGCCAACGCCTGAAAGTGTGAATATATAATTTACATGTAACTGTAAAGAATGCATGCAGTATGCCTGCTGCATACATTCTTTTCAATTTAAATAATTACCTGCCAGGTATGGATGGAAAATGCCTTATGAATGCATAATATACATGTATATAATAATAAATATAGTACTGTTTATTTGGGGAAAAAATGTAAGCTCGTTGACAAGTGAAATCAGAAACGCAGATGCTGTATTTCCGATCTGTTTTTCTATGAAATCAAATATAATTTCAACAAATAGAAAACACACAGGAAAAGCTAACCAACACATTTATACCAATGAATAGGATTTAGGATTTAAGTTAAATTTAAGGACAACAGTTTGTTTCTTACAAGCAAAACCAGCTGAATGAAATCATAAGCTCAAATGGACAACAAACTCGTTATCTGTATATCTATATTCAGAGCTTGTCAAGACTTGACAATAGCCATGTAGGAAATCGTATTTTATTGGACTTTGCATTCAGATGACTAGAATTTAAATGATTTCCTGGTCTGAAGTAACATGGAATGAAAAATGTATTCAAATAAAGGACGATCCATTCTGTTTCTATCGTATTTAATCGAGTAATGGCCCCAACCGTGTAATAGCCTCACCCAACTCTTAAACAATTTTTTTAAAACACTATACCCTTAAATCATACCAAAAGTATATAGGCAACTAAAGTATCATTGTAAACACAAGGTTTGCAAGAACTATACATTTGTACAAGGGCCACTAGCAGAAACTAAAAAGAACAGCTTTGACCAAAGCTTGCAACGCGATAGATGATCCAATATAAAAAAAATATATTAGTACAACAACAGTCATAGAATCCGTCTTGCTTCCTCCTTAGGACCTTTTTTGTAATATCAATAATCGCCCATTCAAGCTTTTAGCGGTGATTAAAATGTCCCTGAAGAAAGAAGGGATTAAATATGACATCTTCGTTCAACATTGCAATGGAAAATATTTCATCTTCAAAATCTTCTTCCAGTCTCCTCTCAAATCAACTGAGGATTCCCTATGGATCATATAAGAGCTACGTCAAAGACCACGACACGTGACTACTTAATGGAAAATTTAAATTTTGTTTATGGGCGGTGTTTATAAAAGATATGAATGCAAAGCATGGATTGGCAATTAGAAAAATTTAAAACTTTGTAGCATCAAAGGCTAAATATGAAGATAGGGAATTCAATTTCATCGAAACTTGATGAAATTACTATGCTAAAATCCATTGGATCGAACTTATGACGTCAATGCCCCTGCACCTCCCTCTACCTTAATTTCTCTCTAGAAAGAACAATAAATCATAGGAAACAATTTATTCCCAAGCATCCCCCATTTGTGAGTTTAATGTCACAAGCAATGAGCTATATAATAACTTACTGTAACGGAACCCTCTTATCCACATCGCCCTTAACACGTAACTACGTTGTAGCTGGCTTGTTATCTGAATGAAATACGTCGAGTTACAGTCCAATTTTATATTTGTTTTCAGATTAGGATATACAAATAGCTGTCAATTGTTTAAGATCTTATCGTAGACGAAATTGAAATATGACAAATATGCGTGACCTCATCAAATTGAAAGAGGATAAAACAGATTTTTTTGCAAACTAGAAATAAAAGTGAAATAAATAACGAAAGGCATTTTAGTGAAGCGCTGTATCGATATGACCTCATAACACGTGATATATAATGCGCTTTAAGCTAGCTACAGACTACCAGCACTTCACATGAGCACACGTGATGACCCGCATGCTCAGGCCACGTGAAAAAAGTAGAATATTTTTTTAGAATTGAATATCATGGTAGATACATCTGTACGGGGCTCACACTGTTATCACGTCATGCTCCTCACATCATATAAAAATGCATTAAGCTGGCTACAGACTACAATCACGTCACATGAGCTCACGGGATGGTATGCATGCTTACGTAACGTGAAATCACATCACGTAACAAATGCATTCTACTTTTTTTTTCATGTGATATGAGCATATATGAGCGTGCCTCACGTGAGCTCATGTAACGTGATGATAGTCTGTAACCAGCTTTATGATACGAACAGAGCATTCAGCGTATAAATTTCGACCACGACAAAATATTTCAATGATTTTTCTTATAGACATTTTGTCTAGGATTAAATCCAATCCTTGATATAATATAAATAGATTTTTATTTAATAAAAATTAGCCAATTTAATGAGATAGAAATGTCTGGAAATATTTTGACCAGATTTTTTTTCTATAATCTTATGATACAAATATTTTGTTCCATGAAGTATAAACCTAACGGGTAAAATTTTCCATGAAGTATTCAAGAAAATTAAAGTCAGCAGGAAGTGATTTTCCAGTTTGATAAGTTGCTCTGTGCAATTTAGAAATGACAAGAATATCCAACATTTCATAAAATAAGGAGCAATCAGTTAAAGCTTATATAAAACTGGGTTTATTTGTGGCTTTTATTGTTTTGTTTTTCAGCATCATTTTATGCTATATTGCTAGAATGTCTCGTGTCTGCATTTCGACCATTAATGACCAAATATCTGCTCATTTATAGGCAATTTATTGAAATTTGAGACAATTTACTATTTTAATAGCCTCATGAACAGAGATGAACAGAGATGAACATTAAATAAACTCATCTTAAACCAGTTTTACTATTAAAAATAAAATATGGCCTAAATTACCCCAGTTTAAGGAAAATACATTATGCATGTATCAAACCAATTTATTCAACAGCAATTAATAGAACACATAAACTTGAATTATTATTTTAGGCACGTAATTAACATTTCACATTCATTAATTCACCGATTATAAAATCACGTCAAGCTAGAATAAGTCAAGTTTAGAATTTCAATATGGTAGCCAAGTAACATCAATCATGAATTTATGATGCCTAAAGGAATTTCGTTTCAAAAATAACATCATGGGGGGAATAAATCAAAGAGGTTGCATTACATGATTTGTAGCAAGCCTGTAGTAATTTCATCAGAAGATTATTGAACTCATGCAAATTTCTCGTATCGGTTTTTTTTAGGGGAGGGGTGGGTTATGGGGGAAATTCAAGAAGTCTACGAAAACCTGAAGCATTTGTAAGGGGTCATTCAACAAAATAACACCTAACCTTATCCAAAGAGTGGGTTTTGGAGCTGTCATTTTGATTAACTATCCCTCCGTATAACGAGGACAAGTGTAATCCTTAGAAAATTGTAAAAAATGGCCCCAATATTAAGCAATGAACTAGAGAGGGGTCAAACAAGGCGATGTCACTATCTTCAATACAGTGATGTTACAACAAGTTTCTATTGAGTAGAATTCAAACGATTAATAGCCCTGGTCACGTTTTATATTTTGTCTTAAGCCTGGTCTACATGGAACGTTTTGTCGTCAGTCTTGCATGATCATGACAACAAACCTATCACTGCGACAAAACGTTACGTTTAGACCATGTTTAAAGCCGGTTTCAATGATCATCAGAGGTCATCAGAGATCATTTTGTTGTCATGCTCATGCAAGACTGACACCAAAGTTTTTTTTGAAATTTACTGAATGTTAAAAAAAAGCATGCAATCATGCATGGCACAGATGCTAGCAGTGATTGCTTACTTACAGGGGCAACCTATTTCGTAGACATCTTAATTTAAGATATTTTGATTTGCAGTGTAGTAAAACACGAATGATTTTACTATAATATAATGTGAATGACGTGTATCCAAACATTTGTGGGATGAAATTATAATTTAGCCGTCATTTCGGTCACAACCACCACTTTTAATGGCATGCATAGTGTACAGACCTTCAAAACCCCCACTTGTGTCGAACGACAATGGCTTTGACACGAGTGATTTTTCAACCAATAAATAAATCGAGGATCATTAAAATGAGAAATTGAGCTTTTTCAAAGACTTTTATGGAAAGCTGACTCCGGGATAAATCAGCCTTTTGCCTAATAAATGACGCCGAAATTTGAGCAATTTCGGAGCGTGGTTTTGCAAGGTTATTACACTAATTTTTCAACCGTCTATATATTTATAACCTTCAAACGACGTGGCTAATAGACTGTGAAATCTTTCATCGGGGGGATAACGAAGGCAAAAGGGAGGGTCCTTATACAACGACAAAATGCTCGGTGAAAACATAAAACGTCCATCTTAAAGTTGAAACATTTGTTTTTGGCTAAATTCCAACACCCATCCCATTGTTTTAAGATGTCATAAAATATAGTACCGCTCAGCAGTTTTCAAGTCATTACTAGATTTGGTTTTTGCAAATAACTTAATATGTTGTACATTTTTACTATCTTTTCTAACATTTGCATAAATGTCATTTCACTAGGAAAATTGCGGGGGAAATATTATGAAATAATATTACAGATATATTTATGGAGAAAATGGGAGTTTTTCTCATTTCATAATATCAAAATTTGCCTTGCATAAATATTATAGTTTATTGCTTTTATCATGAAATGAAAATGTTTACATGGAAATTCTTAAAAGCAACTTTTCGTAAAAACATTATTGCAATCTTAAAAATATTCGTTTTATTCAAGCTACCTTTTTTATGATATATACGAATTTCAAATCAGGAAATTGCATTTATAAAAAAAATAAAGTAAGTCAATGAAAATGTTATTTGGGGAAAGAGCAGAAACATTTAAATAAATATAACCACAGTATTCAAATCGAGATCATATACGATAAAATGTATTTAGTTTAATTATGAAGAGTATTGACCCAAGCACTTTAATTTGTTTTAATTTGTTGAATTTAATTCGTTTATTAAACATACATTACACTGTACATACTTATGATACTGGTTTCCATGATATTGGTTTTTAATTTTTTGATCTAGTTCAAATTAATATCAGCTTACAAATCTAATCCTGTTTTTAACTATACCATATAATACAATTGTTTACCTGATAGTGATTGCTTAGTTTACATCGTGGTTTTTATGAATATAATCTAAATTTATGTTTCTGTAGGAGTACATGAAAAACATCTTTATTTCCGCTATAATAATAGCATTCAATCCTTAAATAAACCCAGAGTTTATACTAGCTGTATAAATTTATAAATAACGATGAAATACTCTAAGCTGCATTCAAAAAGGTATAAAGACTAGATTTCAAAGAAACCAAAGCTCTTTGATATAACCTAAAGATATCTGGGCTTACAAACCATTTGTTGAAACGTAAATCCGGATATTCAAAATATAATCCCGGAAAACCAAATTGAATAAAAGCACGTACAGGGTCTATGAAAAGTGAAAACCATAGAGGACAAGGATTACAAACCATAAAAGCCCTACATACATTTGGAAATATACCAATATAGCATTTGGTGTTTTGGCTTTATGTGGCATTATTCAGTTGAGTATTGCTTTTATCCAAGTTTTCAAGTTTAAACTTTAACCCAATAAGAGGATTTATATAATAGCATCTAAAGTTTGTATATGTAGCATACATTAATCCAAATTTTGACTGTCTTGTAGCTTGATATTTTTAAAATATCTATCTTGACTTGGGACATTGGATTTAAAAAATACCATAACAGCAAGTGCAAGTTATTTTGAAAAAAGATAAATGCAAGTCGTAATGAAAAATGTAATTGTACCCTTGTCAAAATCTTAAGTGTACTTGGTATACTTTTAACAATACTACTAAGTATACTAAGTTGTTAAAAAAAAGTGCACTTGGTATACTAACTGAAAATCAAATACACTTTTCCTAGTATATAAATTGTATAATAAAGTGTACTTATAGAAGAATACTAAAGTATACCAAGTTGTTCAAAAAAGTGAACTTAGTATACTTTACCAAGTATACTTTCATTTTGAATAGATAACGCCCATTTTACCCTGTCCTATTTTACACACCTAATGGATACATGTGCTATAGATTTGCATCAGTGTTCAACATTTTCACATATTTAGGGACACAAAATTGTTCATTCTAAAAAAACAAAATCCAGGCTTTTGAATATGAATATAATTTCACATGGAAATGATTATCCCCACCTATGAACAGATGACCTGGATTGCCCTATCAAACATCCAACAACATATCACCCACATATGTTGCAGTCCTATAATACTGTTTACGGAAGTATACAGTGCATGCGGGTTTGTGCTATTGAAATAGGTCTCTTTGGAGAAATTTTCTCGTTTTATACAACGTATGGAAACGCACTTAGCTCTCTTATCAAGTGTAATGAAAGTCTCAGAAACTGACTTCCCATGCCTTTAAAAAAAGTGAAGAATTGTGTCATTGGAGTGAAAATGATCAATAAAAAATCCTTAGAATAGCTTAAATTACGTCGTGTCACGTGACCCTGTTGGTCATATAGCGAAATAGGATTGTCATAAAGCTTTACCCCATTGTTACCACTAGAAACTTCTGAAAGTAAAAGTGGGTGCTAATCTCTAATGACTCGATGCTTATCATGCAAGAGCCTCTTATCTGTCCAAAACACTGGCATATTGACTCTACTTGTCACTATTTAAAATAGTTCATGCAGAATGGAGGTCACGATGGCTTTATCCTAACTGGACCCATGGTGAAACTTTCAACATAAATCTAGCAGTTCTGTAGGAAACTGAGGACTGTATTGAAAGATCAACTTTTATTGACAAAATGACCAAGATGTACTGCTTCTTAATGCACCAACTTGTGTGTAGGTCTTAGTCTGAAAATTCCTTAAACTTGTCTTAAAAATAAGACTAAGACCTTAAAGATCTTAAAGAATAATACAAAATACATGAAGTGTACATCTTAGTCTTTGATTTCGAAATGTGACAATAAGGTAGACTGCACACTTGCAGGGTATAAACTAAGAAATAGACATGATTAAGAAACTCAATGACACAGTACGTATTTAATATCTTTATCAACTTCCCATTTTGAGTTTATTTATTTTGTTACTTTATTTGAAGCACGTGAAATGGGGCATCCAATAAAGTCACGCATGCGGAAATAGGGGATATTGTCCATTTTTGAGCAACTATCAGGAAATGTAAACACATGGGATGGAATAAGTCAAGTATTTTTCAAATATTGCATGACGACATTTAAAATCGATACGAAATTATTTATCTATTAGATCTTAAAGTGCATCATATGCAAGCCAGGTCTCAATAACTTCACCATAGGTTTTTCACTATTTTTCTATTAAATCTTCATTAATAACTTCACAAAAAATGTCATTTGACATGCTAGAAATAGGCCTACATCTTAAGATGATACATTTTGTTAAAACTATTTGTATTAAAATCGCGACAAACTTAATTTTGAGCAATTTAGATATAAATTATAAACTTCTGATTATCTCCTCTTCGAACAGTTATTTTAAATTTGGATTTAGACCCATTAGTAGCCTCACAGAAATATATTAATATTTCCTCATAATAAATGACTAAACAAGACTATGATAATCTTGAAGAAATTTTAAAAAATTGTATAAAATTCTCGCAAATATGCAAAAAATACATTATTTTGTTCAGTAACACAAACCTTTAAAAAAGTTTAATTATTCTTATTAGCCCAAAAAATTAAAATTACAAAAGAAATAACATTAAGGTTTAGGCAATTAACCCTTTGATTTAACAGAAATCTTTCAAAAATTAGATACCCACCACCTCATAAAACCAGAAACAAAGGTCCAAAACTAAGCCCTGTTGCAGCAAACTTTGTTTAAACTTACACATGCATTTAAATAGAAAAAAGTACAATCCATGTAGAGTAGACTAGAAGGACCATTCTCTTTTTGGTAGGACGATAAATTTTCTCAAACTAAAATTTTACTCACATATGAGATCATGGGCACATTAAGAGTGGCAGCGATCCTGGCCTCATAGACGCACGTCTCCTGAGGTCCCACATAGGCGGACACGTTTTTGGTCCAAAGGACCACGGTCTGGTTGATGCTGGCCGCCTCCTCTCCATACGTTTCGGCCACGATAAAGTCCAGAGTGTGGTTCCCCACCAGAGGGTGCAAGGTATTGACCTCTTCAACGGCTAATGTAATAGCCCCAGATATGGACAGGCCAGGACGCGAGTACTCTTGGTCTCCCGGACGTCTCTGGGACCCAGTCAGGTAGCCAAGTAGGAAAACTTCGCAGTTCACCCGACCGGAAGTGACCAGTAGAATGACGAAACACAACAGGAAGATCATTCTCGGAATTGTATCTCAAATTGATAGTTACATTTTAGTTCGATGTTAAAAGTCTAAATTTCAACCCAGGCCTATATTCACAGATTACACACAATTCTTGGCTATGCCAAAGGTCAAAATCTTAAAATCTGTTAATGACGTCATTCGAATTCATAAGAAGTTCACCACATTCCAATGGATATCACCTCTTTTCAACAAGCCATTTCTTCTATAACTGGTGCATTGGACACAAAATTCTCCAGTTGGATGTCTCAAATTACTGACGTTCTAAAAATGACTTTAGATGACATGACAAAGTGATGTCGAACTAGTGCAAAGTCCAAAAAATGTCACTTGCTCACATACAAAAATCAGAGATCTTGAGATTGCTAAAGTTCAAAGATCCTTGAGATGACAGAAGTCACGAAAACACGACTTAGGGAATATCCCACATCAACAGGTATCGTTATGTCCCTACAGTGGTAACACCATTGAGGTACGTGTCCAGAGGTCTTTAGTCGTCGGAACAGGTGTCGTGACAGTGTTGGTCGAGCAAAACGCACGTGGCAACTGAATGTTTCGTCGCCGATAAATGGAGTTCATTTGCCGACGAACGTGGATTTTTGATCGACGAATAAAAGCACGCAAATATAAAGGGAGGGAGGGGGGTATAAAAGAAACGTTAGAAGGCGGTGGGAGGAGAAGGGGTGGTGGGTTAAAGCTTAATAGTGAACGGATAGGGGGCGTGCTGGTTGCACGTGGAACAAGAACGCGAGTCAGCGAGATGCTCATTGAATCCTCCAACATTATGGAAGAAGGACTGACGTCAATCCACTTCTCTTCTCTTTCCACAATTCCCCTTGTGCAGTTAACTGGAGTTTTAGAAGAGGGCGATTCCGGAAGAGGATCCAGCTGATAAACACTGAAAACGGCTTCAGCACCACCAGGGGACGACAGCGCCACAATACGCACCTCTTGCGTCGCAATAGACACCACAAAAAAAAAACTAAAATGAGAAATGCTAGAATCGAAATGTGGAGATGGTTTATCAGAAGTAGTTTTAGAGATATAGAAGTGGGTGAAAAAAGTGACTTCGGTCGTGTGTCGACGTATCTCCTGGTGAAGCTATTGAACCAATGTGTTGCACTCGCGAAACCTTGCTTATGAAGCACTAAGACAATTCTTGTCGTTTTCTACTTATCTTTCTTAAGAAACTTTTACGAGATAAAGTATTGATGGAATTGAACACTATAGTTTCCTTTTTTACAAATATACTGTATGGCACCTCCCCATCGGTGCCGGGTGAACCTAATCTTATACATTATCTTGAGGTACCAACTTTTGTTATAAAGTTCAATAAATCTCGCTGTGATATTTGCCAACTCATGAGGAATGAGAGTTTAGGAATAGTACCGCGACATTTTTATTAAAATAATTACTTCACACAATACAGTAAATTCTTAGTGAATTCGGTATGCCCCATTATGAAAATAAGTTATAGTGCAAACAAACCCTTTATAAAATCTAGGAATGATAATAGTACTCCATGAAATTTTGGGAAAATTTGAATACAGTACTTTGGTAAATTCTTAGTAAATTCGGTAGATCATACTCGTAGTGTGAAAATACGATAACTAACTACATGTTAGTACAACCAAACCTAAAGCAAAATTTATAACATTTATGGCGGAAAATAGTACTCCATGAGATTTGTGGAAAATTTCAATGCATTTTAAAAAAATAAGTAATTAACACACTTATAGTACAAACAAACCTTATTTGTAATGTACAATATTCAAAACCAATTTTGCTTGAAATTCACAATACAAATTATAATTGTATATTCCAGCATTACTTTAAAAATGTCAAAAATGCAGATATACAGAATTGTTTTCTCCATGGTTCTGTGGTTTTCACCGTGGTTATAGGTTTGAAGAAAAATGGCCTAAAACAAGCAAAAAACAAGAACCAATATGTCAAAATGAAAGTAAAGTATATTATGAAAGTATATTAAGTGCACTTTTTTGGAACAACTTAATTAGTACATTATAGTATACTTTCATAAACTTCTAAGTACACTTTACATTAAAGTATACTAGGAAAAATATATTTGATTTTCAGTTGTCGAAAGAAGTACAATTGTATACAAATTAGTATACCAAGTGCACTTTTTTTGGAGCAATTTAGTATGCTTAGTATTCAGAAAAGTAAACTAAATATACTGACGATGTTGACAAGGGATGGCTACAAAACAACATTTGGGGTTATCACAAAAAAACTCCGTGGCCCGCGGGCCACTTGTTAGACACCTCTGCTTTATACTGTGCTAACGAGTATGGACACTTGTTATTTGGCAAAACGTGTCTAAACTTTCAATGGGATTGAAACCTAGTTTAACATCATTAAATATGGAAAGAAACTTCCCATAAAAAACTTATACAAGGTTCAATTCGTCGATATTTAAAATTATTTTCCAATATTTGAGAATTAAATCCTGAATCTTAAAGTTGTTTGAGATTATAGCAAACTTTTCAATTTCTTACCTCTTAGCTAATCACCGCAAACAATATATTAAATATATTTCACAAACTGGATCAGTCTTAGGGCCATGTAGTATCCTCATGATTTTTCTCGTAAACACAAAAATGGCTTTCGTAAAATTTGGACGATTAGAGTAAGATTTAATCATCACTAACGAGGAAATATTTGCATGAAACCCATTTTAATCGTCGATTACCCATTTCCTATGACTGTGCAATTGCTCGTAAAGGCATTTCCGGCATTGATAGTCTTCACATTTAGCCTCATGGGGCCCTTTCAATGCGTTCGTCTGTATTTAATGATGCTTGGCTCCGTTTTCTGTTTCGCTGTTCATTTCTTTACCCTAGTTTTTTTTTGTCTCTGTTTTCTGAGGCACAATGGAGCCTGGATTCTTGGCAAAATGCGATTGTTGATTCCGATGCAGTGTTTACCTGCTCAAATCTGTAAACATAAACAAGTTAAGGGATCGATAAACGGGGATTTAGGGGGAAAGAAAAGGGATGCTTCTAGGAAGACCCTTGTATATGTCCATTGTACAACATTCGCAATTATCAAGAAACCCGCTTTGTACAAAACAACAGATGGATTCCTCGGATCATTTGAGGAAAATGGGTTCATCCAATGCTCATTTCTAGCACTTCCGGGGTAGCTTTTCCTTTAATTTCATCCATGCTAGATCATACACCAAACCATCATGTAGAAAGCCTCTGGATATAATGTAGTAGAGAATGGTAGCTAAAGGATAGAAAAAAACTACCCTGATTTCATCAACTAATGAATCAATCTGTTATTAGATCAATGTATTGATATATACATGTATCGAAACATAGGTCAAAAAATGGAGAATCCCCCTTCTAAGTTTGTTATGATATCAAGTCCTTATAAAGAAATAACATATAGTATGTCACACACATGCACATGCGCAGTGAAACCTGGTAAAGTGACCATCTCTGTATAGTTTCCACATTGGATTTAGTGCATATGTTTTCCTTCATAAAAAATCTCTGTATAGTGACCACCTGTCATGTAGAGTGATTAGGGTGTAACATTATTTTCAAATTTTTCCATTGACAATGCACCTAATAACGTGACCATGTTTAATCTTTACTAGCAAGAATTTAAATATACGGAAAATTTTAAGAGGAAAAGGGGAAATCCCCTTAATGGGAGTGACATAAGAGACATCTTGCTTCCTGTTTTAACTAACACTTATCACATTAAAGCAAATTATAGCCTATGTGAATCTAATACATTGTACTTACATGTACATGTACAGTGTATCATTAACCTATTAGCAGACCTTCATTTTATTCTGTAAATTACTTCACGTTTTTTTGAAAATATTTCTAAAAATTGCACCAGTTTTCCTAATAATCTACAAATAATCTCACTTTAAGGCTAAAATTGAGCTTTTGAAATATTTGGAAACAAACATGTAGTTATTTGCGAATTTCTACCATTACAGTTTTTATATTTCATTGCTATTCTCTGTATAATGACCAACTTTGTCATTTTTTAAGTGGTCACTTTTAGCAGGTTTTACTGTTTAATGATGATCCACCACGTTAAATCCAAAATATCTCAGTTTTCCCAATCACATTTAGATATGGTTTAAACAATGGATATTTTTGTATTAAACCAGGCGAAAACATGCTCAAAATAGGAGGGATAATTAAATCAACATTGCCCTTGGAACCAAAATGTCTATACTTTTTTTTAACAAAGATAACCACAAATTTGCAATTCATTTCTTTTCATGCTTTTACATATAAAAATTATATCTGCATATTCGATAAAATTACGATGTCTTAGAACAAAAAAAATATATAAAAAGATTAGATCTTAATTTGTAGAATGCTGGCATTGCACTCTTTCAGTTTTTTTTTTCTTAATCTGATTTGAATAAATATTAGATTTTCTCCTTTAGAAAGCTGAAGTTAAGTCGAAATGTTGGTGCATTAGACTCCTCAGTACAGAACGCATTTTCACATCAACAATCTCATCGGATAAATCTAATTGAGAAAAATGGAGATACATTTTTCACAACTTGATAGTTTAATGACTTAAAAATGTTGGGAGTCGACGACACCCAAGACATTTATACAACTTTTAATTTCGAGGGTCATATATCTCGCATTAGCTTTTAAGGAGAATTTTATACAAATAGTTGTCATTTCGTGTTTGCAACTAAGGTTATTGTGCCATTGTTTAATATAGCATTAATCAAACAATTTAAATAAGTATAGCTCAAATAGTTATATGTAGGCCTACATGTAGTGCCCTTTAGGCCTCAACTAAACAAATTAATACAGCAAAAGTGTAACTTTTTGAAGTATAAGGCCATCAATGGCGTCCAGAATATGAAGACAGCCTGTACACGTATAGGTTTTCCCACGGGGGTCAACTCCGAGTGTCAAATCGATATTTCTTTCATTCCATAAAGAGTTATTGGTCTTTTTTCCTATGAATCCTTTAATGGAGGCTTCCTTTTAATTTGGTCGTTTTATGGACATCAATAGCGTTTATTGCCTATTTTTGTTTGCAGTCCAATCTGCTCTGAGTTTTGCGTCTGAGCACTGGTCAAGTAGACTCATAAAAGCAACACATCGGCCATTTTCCCTTTTCATATGACCGTTTTTAACGGCTTACCATTTGTCAAACCATGCTCATTCAGCCATTCATGCCTGACCAGGAATTCGGTCTTAGAAGTTGGCAGAAATTTTTGCTGAATTTTTGTCATAAATACAAGAGAATCTCGAGTAAATATTAGCATTCTCTTCCATTTCGAGATTGGAGAGAGGCCAGAGACCATAAATCTGCAAAATAAAAATGAATAAATTCGGACATTTACTGAAAGCTTGACCCCTGCGAAAAAGGTCCTATTTCAATAAATTCTTTACCCTTTTATCCAGAGATGGGCTAATAGCACGTCAACATTAACGACTGTTATTTATTCCTTCAAAAGGGTTCTGGATTCACAAAGTATTTGCAATTTTCGTATGATTTATTTGTTTTTATTAAGTACGTTGGCATTTTGTACCGGTCGCAAAGTTGCGTCCACGCAATGTTTTTCGAGGATTTTTACTGCTTTTCTTAAGTCCATTTATCTTTTCAATCTTGGTCCCACACATCAATAGTTTATAGAAAGCACCTCAAAGGTTCTTTATTTTGTTTAAAAAAATGACATGGCACCTAAAAGCAACTGCTGTAGCCTAATTACAGCTGGACCATTTGCCGGATGGTGTTTTATACTGTATAACTGAGTGGTTTAGTCTTCTGAACTCTTTTTAAGTCTAAACTCAGTCCGCCTTCTCAGTCAATGATGACCTTACAACTCTGCTGGCCAGGTTCACCAAGGTCTCAAAAGTAAATGGTAATTTTTTTATCCAGCTACTATGTAACATCTGACCCTTGACCTTAAAGAAATGTGTTGAAAGTTATAGAGAAGCATGAATGAACCTAAAGGCTCTTACAGATACCCAGGGCAACGTATGTAAGTATTAAATAACCAATTTGTTGTCAAAGAACCTATGTTGGATAGTTTGAAATTATGTAATGTAGGTCACAAAAGAATTAATATAGAACTTATCTTTGACCCAGTTCACCTGTAAAATGTAAAAAGCTATAAAGGAACCTTAAAACACCTATTTTTTAGAGAAATAATGCTTAAAATACACATGCAGATGACGCTGTTTAACAGCTTACGCAGCGCCATCTGTGCGAGAATAGTCTCGAACAACGTCAACGGCTAACTCTCTGGATGAGTTCACAGAAATGCCATTGGCTTTCATAGGATATGTGGCGTAATTTTTGCAAATTTGTCCTCTCGAGTCTAATTAGATGGCAGAAATTGCCTCGAGTTTATGGGCTTTTCATTGACGGCATTTTATGGCATTTGGCTAGAGTTGTTACTTTAATTTATTCTATCAAATTGGTATTAACAGTGTAGTACGTCGAAAGAACGACATATTACAATATTGTGCAAGTGAATCAACGTTGTTTTTACAGCCTCGTAGAAACAATTTGAAATTTGGCCAAAACTCGAATAGCTTATTACAGTAATCCAATAGAAAGCCTCGAAAGTCATTTCTTATTGTGTTTTTCATAGTTAACTATTGTAAGGATATTGAAGATATACAAGAAAAAAACACTTAGTTGTTTGGGAGGTGTTTATAGAAACCCAGAAGAGGTCCCTTGAACATAGAAACCGACCTGGGAATTAAGTTGGTGACCACTGGAGGCATTATAAATAATGCTTCAGGTAGGAAGAACAGAGGCTTATAAAACCTGATATAGGGAACAAAAATCCACATCACATTTACTTTTATTTTTGTAAAATGAGTTAAAATGGGAATTCCTCATACCCATAGCTGCAGGGCTGGCTGATTGTCCCATCTTTTTACTTGTGTGATAACAAATAACTGGCAATGTGAAAAAAATGTAATATTTGTGTTGAATTTCCCTGACTTTTACAAAATAAACATTTTTGCTTGGCAGTGGGAACCCTGCCAAATTTCTGGCCAAAACTAGGGGATAAAAATTTGTTCACAAACTTGGGTCCTCGATTTCTCCTGGTAGAATAACGTATATTATCATACAAAACTAATCTTATTAAAATGAACATTATCTATGAAACGCTTGGTAATTTAAAATGGAGCATAATCTCATCGAAATAGAATGAGATTTTTGATACCGGTGGCTAACTAGGAATTAATATTAAGTCATAAATTGGGACGAGCTTCTGGTAACCGTGGCAACAATATGGATTTGAATGACAAAATCCTGTCCTAAGTCAGCGAATAATGAGATTGCGGAAAGCAAATTTGGTTTATTTGAATAATGCCTCTAAACCCACACATGTAAATAACCAAAAATTCGCAATTAAAGCTTGATAGAGGTATAAAGGATAAACGCACGCAACTCGTTAACTAATGCCACTGACCCTATAGTTGTTGTTGACCGCAACATTGTGGTTAGTCCATCAGTTCATCACTTGCTGATTTTTTATTAATGGTAACGACTTATTTAACAGGAAGCGAATGCGAGTTTATGTTCTGCAAACAGTTCATGAGATACTAGTATAAAGTAGCAAATTCTGATTTTTCTCTACTGATCTTGGAAAAACAATGCAAAAAGCAGTCTATATAAATAAACAAAAATTGTATTTATTGTAAAAATATTAAATGGTTTCAAATACAACTTCACCAATGGACCATCTTCATTGCATGATATACTGCAACCTCCTCTCCCCTACAAGTTTTCAATTTTTATTTGCCGCTACATGGCGCTAGCTACTCGCGCATGCGCTGTTTTGTAACGCGGACCTTGTCCAATGTTAAAAAATATGATCATAGGATCGTTAGGTTATGCTTAGTGTGGGGAAATGTCCGTGTGAGCATTTCTTAGAACTGTTTCACGCATTTTCGTACTTAGTTTATATATCATATGGGTTAGGTGTATACAATGTAGTGTGGGGAAATGTCTGTGCGAGTAACTGTCCTATAACTGCTTCACACATTTTTGCACCCAATTTGAGTATTTTGGGCTAGGTTATGTAAGGTCAATTCCGGTTAGACTATATAACGTTAGGTTATACCTGGGGAAATCTGTTTGAGCAACTGTCCTGCAGTCCCATATATTTTTACACCGAATTTCAGCAATTTGGGTTAGGGCAGGTTAAGTTAGATTGTAAGTACATGTAATGGAAAATATCGGCTTGAGCAATTGTCCTAGAACCATAATAGCAAAATTTGTTCCGGAATACACAATACATGCATACAGGAATTTCCCTTGTGAAAAGTATGAAAGGTTTTTGTATAACAGCAATTTCAAAATCGACTTTCTATATAAAAATTATCTCAATTCAAGTCAGATTTCTTTTGATTCTATCGTCCCAAAAGCATTTTGATGTATCAATTCTTTTGAGATTTTTTATATTCAAAGATTTTAATTAAAAACGCACGCCTGGCTACACACTGGTGAAATCAAAATTGTGATTCGTGTTTTCGATTTGGCACCAATAAGTATACGCACCGATCCATCTAACAAATTGAACCGAGGTTCGGATTTTAATTAACAGTGTCTCAACATTGCTTTTCTTCCTGTCAAATCAATTTGAATTCAAAAAAAAAACGATCACGTTTTTTGGTACAAGTTAATCTCAAATTTTCAGAAGATATTAAGATAGCTTTAGTTCTTCAATTTCATTGTTCGCATTTGAAGAATGAATTTTGGCTTTAATTAGAAGATCTTTCATCGTTATGCACTAAGATTAAAAATAGATTTATAAATTTTCATTGTCTAAAGACATAATTGCTAAAACTTGTATTGGTCTCATATCTTAAAACATTTTATTAAAAAGAGTATTAGTCACAAATCTGAAAGGCCCTTAACACAATGAAAATGTCTTTAAGTCTTCAAACTGTATTATTGGAAGTGTGTGCAGGTGACTTTATGTTAGTCTGAGACTTTCTGAAAAATAGTCTCTTAATATTAGTTTGAGACATAATGAGCTGAATTGAATTGAATTGAAATTAACATTTTCTGAAAAAAGGGTTGAGACCATTTCTGAAAAAAATGTGTCTTAGATCTTTTCCGAAGAGTTATTTTAGTGTTAGTATTTAGACATTATATGAATAAAATGCTATAGTGTTAGTATGAGAACATTTCTGAATAAAGGTATCTTATAGTATTAGTATGAGATCATTTCTGAATAAAGGTAACTTATAGTATTAGTATATCATTTCTGAATAAGGGTATCTTATAGTATTAGTGTGAGATCATTTCTGAATAAAGGTATCTTATAGTATTAGTATGAGATCATTTCTGAATAAGGGTATCTTATAGTGTTAGAATGAGATCATTTCTGAATAAAGGTATCTTATAGTGTTAGTATGAGACCATTTCTGAATAAAGGTATCTTATAGTGTTAGCTTGAGATATTTTCTGAATAAAGGTATCTTATAGTGTTAGCATGAGACCATTTCTGAATAAAAGTATTTTGATATTAGCATGAGATATTTTCTGAATAAAGGTATCTTATAGTGTTAGCATGAGATATTTTCCGAATAAAGGTATCTTATAGTGTTAGACTGAGACCTTTTTTAAAAGTATCTTAGTATTAGTATGACCATTTCTCATAAAATCATATAGTGTTAGCATGAAACCATTACTTTTTAAAAGTGTCCTCACACTTTAGTATTAAAACTAGGACCTACATGTATAATCTCATCTCGTGCCATCCTATAATCACGTGGTCTAGCGAGATAAAATGATGCGCAAGGTGAGTAATCAAGCGGCTAATATTAAATGCCACTTGATGAAAGACAACAAAATAAATAAAAAATAATGAAATTGGCGAAGACAATGACTCATTGGCACATGCGCAGGAAGGAAAAGCGTGAATAATTGAGGGGGCCCAGGTACTGTTATAGGTTGCTTTATCTACGAATACCTATTGTTCCGTGGCCAATTTCAGTGGAGGCTAGCTGAGTTTACCTGCTGGTAAACGTCAGTTGGTATTAGCCTGTCTGGGGTGGCCATACCTGTGCCGTGCGGTGGCTCAGGTGGGGCGAGACGAAGGCCTAAAACTTTGGAGAATTTAGATCACGGTCAACCCATTGTCAGGGAACAAAAAAATGACCAGTATTCAACTGAAAACCAGTCTGATTTAGCTGATTCGGTGACATGGACTGATCTGAGTCGCATTTTACAGTAAACTAAGACATTGAAGGACTATATATATAGCTCCAACTTATAAGGTAAGTTGAAAAATTTGTTTATAGGACGAAATCATTGTTGAAATTAACCGGAAGTGAGTTAGGTGGTATATATTTGCCGGTCTGTAATATGTTTTTAAATATTTCGTCGTCAGTTTTCTTTAGGGTTCATTCGCCACTCAATTATCACATGTAATTGTGAAGAAAAATTAAATTCTCCTACTTGTTTTTTAAAATATTCACAAAATGAAACCCAGGTCACGTTTTCTGTTTTCTATTTTGTCTTAGACGAAATAAAAATTGGAAGAGTGCTAGTCTTGCATGTGCGACTGCGCTAGTGACGTCATTTCAGAGGGTTGATATCTATATATCTATGGATAAAAACATAGTGAAGCATGGAAATATACAGGATTGGGAATCATTCTAGAATGATTTCCGAAAACAAACCTGTGATTCTCGATTCACCCGCACATCGCTGCAAATAAGGCGCATGACTTATTCCCATTCTTGATTCTATGCTCCCCTATGTGCGAGCGCATAGAAAACAACGTATTTGATTCGAAGAATTCATTCCAGAATCCTTCCCATTCCTATAGTCATGCTTCACTATGTTTCTACCCTAATAGCATGCGGCTCTTTGTTTTAACTTGGTTGAAACTTAAAAACCCCATTCATATCGTAAATGTACTTCATATACATTATAGATCACGTGTTCGGTGGTCACATCGTATAACGGCGCTTCATTAAAACGCCATTCAGGATGCATTACCTTAACGTTTACTTCTGGCATGCAAAATTCTGCTTTAAAAGTCACGCTTTAAATTTGGCTAGGTCATGACGCTTGTTACACCAAAATTCTGTAATACAAAGAATGAATCCGGTTCTAATTCGTCTAAGACAAAATAGAAAACGTGACTTGGGACTAGTGCCTATCAAAAATTTATGTTTCAACTATCCAAAATTTTTACAAAATTGACATTGCATTTGAGGAAGTAACTTCTTATGCAACTATCATCTCATCATCCTAAATCACGATTTTTGTCCATCTTCCAGAATGGCTATCCAACAGCTGCTGTTCTCATCTCTTCTGTGGGTGGCGCTGCAGGCAGTGGTCATTATGGCCCATGGTCGATTGGTGGAACCACCATCCCGTTCCTCCATGTGGCGTTACGGCTTCAAGAACCCTCCAAACTACAATGACCACGAGTTGTATTGCGGTGGCCTGCAGAGGATGATCAACAATGGCAAGTGTGGCCTGTGTGGAGATGCTGCTGATGAAGCTGTCCCCAGGCCCAATGAGGCCGGAGGAAAGTATGCAAATGGCATCATAGTACGACGGTATGAGATCAATGGCCTCATGGAAGCCCAAGTTGAACTTACAGTCCATCACAGAGGCTACTTCCAGTTCAAGATCTGTGCCGTCAATAACTACAAGGTGGATCCCACTCAGAAGTGCCTCGACCAACACCCACTCCGCCTGGTGGATGGTGAGGGCGACAGGTACTACCTGCCCAAAATGGCGCCTGATGGGCACTACAAGATGCTCTTTCAGTTGCCTAAGAACATGGAATGCTCCCAATGCGTCGTCCAATGGACCTATGTGGCCGGAAACAACTGGGGGCGCTGTGAGAATGGCACAGAGGGTCTTGGATGTGGGCCCCAGGAAACCTTCCGCTCATGCGCAGATGTGTCCATTGGAGAGTATGGTCAAAATGACATAGAAACCAACGCCATTCCACATAGTGGATCTTCTGCTGGCAGACCGGAAGTCGCCATTGTACCCTTGGTGGCAGCCATTTTGATTTACATTTTGCATCAAATTCAAAATGTTGATAAGTAAATTGAAAATTTGAATTACTAAGTAGAAATTTTGACTTCACTTTATGCACTTATTCAAGGATTTTAAGTCAATGTAGAATTTTTCGAATATTCTGTAGAGAGCCTCTTTAGAATATATAGAATTTAGATAAGGATTTAATATAAATAAAATAGGCACAGAACATGAATTATACATAGGTGAGTCAAAATGAAATTGAAAAATTTCCCACCAATTCCCTCAATATAAACTTACGTATAGGCCTATACACCTGAAATATGCCTGTATCATTATGACTCATTTTTAACAGAATCGACGCCTATGCACAAAGGGGTAAAATAGTAATAAAGGTGAAAACATCCGTTGTAAATGACGAAAACGGATAACAGAAGATTACTGACAGTTTTTTAAGAACATTATAAGATGAAGAAATGACATCATTTCAGGTGGCAAGCTGATGTCATAGTGACATCTACTGGAGTAATAAAAGTTGGGCAGAACTTGAATTCCATTGCAGTGATGCTGAGCTTGAGTTCACATGTGATTTCAAATAAATATCAGTATCTCATATAAAACCAAAGGTAGACAAACAGAATAATTAGGGTTAATAATCAGGGATTTTTGATCAGTGTAATTCGGCAATGAATAAAAGACTTATTCTGTTGTTGTAACCAAATGTTTTCTCATATATTAATGTTCTCACATATCGAGTTAAATAGACTTTTTGCTAATTGTGTACTCTTTTAGCCACAAGTTTTTTACCCTTTTATACGAGTTTTTAAACCGTTCGATCCAAAGATGTTTATGCTACTTTTTCTTCACATTTTTATTACGGTTGTGCCAATTAAACTACGATTAGAGATGAGCCAGTCGATTAAAATACGGTTTTATTACACTATTGATTTTAATCTCTAATCGGAGGTTGGTGCAATTCATTGACTACCATATACTTAATCCGCTATTTAATGCAACTGTGTTATTTATTATAAGAAGGATGTCCTCATGAAACAGTATTTTGAAGAGTGCATTCATAGGCTAATTACAAATTTTTTATATAAAAAATATAAATCTTTAACTAATTAAAATTTAAAATACGTTTGATTAACGGTTTATAAAAACAGAGTTGCTTAACTTTAAAAGACAATTTCCTTCTCCGACATGAAGTGGAGTATAAATCACTCTGCCATAAATGTTCTGAAATACATGTACTAAATTTTCGGATTAAAACAATTACAATTTGCCTATGCTTGCTGAAATGTGATATACTTAATGTATGTTTTAAATTATGATAATAAATATTTAGAAATGTCAAATATTTCGTCTATTCTTGTTAAAACGTAAGGTATGACATCATTACAAGCACAATACGTGATTGCAGATGACAGCTAAAAAGGAGGGTAGGTTAAAATCCGGATATGAATCCATAGTTTAAGAATTTGGTGATGACTTGCATATGACAAAGACGAGTAAAAACTTTTTTTAAATTGTCTTATAAAATGAACATACTTTTTTGCAAATTCTGCTAATCAATATATTTTGAGTTAATGATACTGATAATAATCTAACTGCTCCAACGTAAAAAGTAAACTATCTGAATTAATTATACTTAACACAAAATGCTTAGGCTAATACTCTGAACTAAAAGATGAAAAGCATGTTATCATTGCACCAAAAATAAAAATATTTGGGCAAATTGTTTTAATGGGTTTATTGATTTTAAACAATTTCTACAAATGTTATGTTGAAAAAATGTATGTGGAGCATGAATTTTAAAGAAATTTTACGGACACCCTGTATCGTTAACCTGATGAGGTTGGTAGCTGGCGCCATCTATTGATTAATGGTTGAAACGTTTCCCCGCCTTAAAAAATGTGTTTTCGAAATAACTCACTAGATAGCGCTCTTTAAATCACCTGGTGAATTTTTTGTAAGTTTAAAAACGGCGCCAATGTTCAATTAATGAAACATAAAAATAAATAAATGCCACTAGACCATTAGTAGCTGCTATTATTCATATAGGTCACCAATGCACGAGGTCCAAAAACAAAATATTTCTAAAATAGCAATTAGTTACAGAACGCCAAGTGCACAAATCGTAACAAAACTAGGTTAAAACACCTGACAATTACTCGTGAATACAGAAATAACGTGAGAATAATTTCATACTTTCCTTTATAGCATTTTTTTATTATTATTATAAACGCTTTAAAATCATGACGAAAATTTCACACAGAAAACTATAAAATATGATGAGCTTTAAAAATTAAGATAGGTTATGGAAGGTATTGACCAGAACAAATGAACTATTTGTGAGAAATACTCAAAATTTTTAACCACATGAATGCAAATTTGAAGGGAAAACACCCAAAGTGTAATTACAAAACTTTAATTCTCTCACTATTTGCAAGATGATAAAAATATTGGCCTCTTAACCAAAAACAGTTTTTTTTTCGTTCTAGTAAACCTTTTTTTAAATTACGTCTTTCAAGTAGATAATTACGACAATGTTATTTACTTAAAAATAACTATTTTGAATCCTCTGATGAGAAACTTGTTATTAAAAACTCAGGCCTATTTGAACCCCAAAAGATATTTGAGCATACAGGGTGGATTAATAGTTAAAGCCATCCCAATTTTTTATTAACCGTTTATAGCTATGAATATTATGTTTGTGTGGTTAGATAGGAAGTCGTGTGTGCTTTATCCACTGGCATTGCTAGATTTTACAGTTGATCATTTTTTCACAAAAGCCCAAATTATAACTTTTTAGTCGTAACACTTAGAACAAAATGTTAAATTAGGAAAAGGAAGAGAAGGGCCCGTTTGTATTAAATTAACCGTTTTCGACTTTATTTGCATTTATTTAAAGTTATTACAATGTTTTATAATAACAGAGAGAAACAAATGGTAGCTACGTTGCATTACAGTGGTGTACTGCAGTTAAATTAGCGCCTACAATACAGGTTAAGTACACCACTGTAATGCAACGCAGCTACCCTCTGACAGTTCTTAAAAAAACATTGTTCAGACCATTATCTTCCTTTGCCTAATTTGACATTTTGTCCTAAGTGCTACGGCTAAAATGCTATAATATGGGTTTCTGTGAAAAAATTGTTGGTAAAATCTAATAACTTCAAAGGATAGAGCACTCATGACATTTTAACTAACTATACAAACAGAATTTTCACAGCTATAACGATTAAGAAAATAACTGGGGTTTCATTCACTATTGAACCACCCTGTATACAAGTTAAAATTATATATTTATTTCTCAGTTTAGCATATTTGAATTAAAACTAACAACTACTATTGTTTTTACATCGAGGAAATGTTTCATTTATTAGCATAAAGCATGTAGAATGCAAATAGTAAATCATATGAATATCAACAACCCACTTTACCCAGCTACTTTCTCTTGTATATTCAAATATGAAATTGTTAAATAAGATTAAAAATGCTTATTAAACGTATAGAACCCTAGATTTCAATTATACGTGATACCCTGCATAGTAATACAATTTCCATAAATTATAAGCTTAAATCCACTTGAGTTTGTTATATGGATGCAGGTGCTTGATACTGTTTTCCTATTTGCTGTTAATAGGCATAGCTAAGCTCGTTATCACGAACCCAGAGGTTCAACTAGGTTAACGTTTCTGATTTTCAGTAAATACAATTTATTGCTATTAAAAAAACCTTGACAATTATATTGTGTTAAAAAGGAAATGTGAGAAGCAAATTCGTGATGACCAAAGATGGTAGTCACTTTCCAAAGAGTGACCATCGAATTTCCGGTCAAGTTAAGACAATTCGAACAGGCTGGACATGGCCTCGTTCATAGAGAAAATTGAAAACGCCCTCGCCTTAAAATGATCAAAAATAAACGAATAAACAACATTTCATGCCCAAAATTTATATTTTCAACCTCAAGTTACATGTGTTGGAAATCGATGACTTTATGATTTGAATTCACACTTTGCAACATTGCAAACTGCATGATCAGTCAAGTATCTAAAATCGGGTTGGAAATTTTGGAGTGGTCAAGGGTACTTTATCAAACGGGTCAAGCTTAAATAGAAACCTGAAATATAGATGATTGGTATATCTCGGAAATTACTTGAGATAGAGGTGTAGAGGACCTCAATTGAAGCCAAAAACAATTTAGTTATCTTTTCAAATTAAAATGTCTCCAAATTTGCATTTAAACTATAGTGCAAACATTTTATGCAAACAAATGCAAACATTTTGAGACAAAATAGCAATTTAAACTAGACATTTATCAATTATTTTATCAAATATAGATTGTAAAATTGTATACGCAAATATTTTATTTCAAGATACTATCATGAATTTTTTGTCTTAGACGAAATAAGTAGTATAAATAGAAGTTATGGCGCTTCATTTACATCACGTTAGCAGTGGCTAATTTGTAACGGCGCTTCATGTAATTGACATTGAGCATGCATTATTGGCTTTTGTTGCAAGTACATTTTGCATTTTGTTTAAATTTGCTGAGGTCATGCAATTTATCCCCACATCTATCCCACCAGTTTGGTCAGAATTTTTCATATGTACAATTCCATATGCAGTTCTGTAAATATGTTTTATTCTTTTCAAAATTGGCGAAGTCACGCGTTTTACCCACTTGGCAATTGGCAATTTATCTTACCAGAAATTTGTTCAGATTTTTATTTCGTCTAAGGTAAGATAGAACGTGGCAGCATCTATTATGTGCCATATCCCATTACATATAATGTACACGTCCTGTATACAAGTTCATGTGCAGTTCTGTAAATTTGTTTTATCCTATTCAAATTAGGCGAAGTCACGCGTTTTATCCACTTTTCAATTTATCCCACCAAGAATTTGTACAGGATTTTTATTTAGTCTAAGGCAAGATAGAACGTGACACTATAGCTAATGTTTACAGTATCCCATTACATATACATACACAAATCCATATGCAGTTCTAGCTGTAATTATTTTCACCATCTTTAAATTTGACGAGGTCACGCGTTTTATCCACTTGTCACTTTCCCACCACCATGTCTTCATTTTTAATTTCGTCTAAGACAAAATCCAAAACGTGACTGAAGTTATTTGCTTAACATTTTTACATAAGTCTAGCTTCACTAAATTATGTAGTCTAGCCGATAGAAAAATAAATAGTTTTTCAACAAAAAAAAATAATAATTTTCAAAATGGGAATTTGGGCACAGGTCAGACAGCCCGTGCCCGCATAAAAAGATTCTTTGTAGCAATTTTTGGTCGATGAAATAAGCGATAAACCCTCATTCCTATTTTCCTATTTCAATGAAAAGGCAAGGACCCGACCCACCCTCCCATCCTAATAATAGTAGTTTTTCAAAAATTCCCTCTCAGCAGAAGAGTTAAGTGTATTTTCTTCTAGAAAATGACCTCTAAGGTCATCTGATTTCATATTATCCAGGCGACTCAATGTAGTAATTTAATTCTGAATTTGAATCGCATTTTATTTTATAGCCTTTTTATTTGATTTTTTTATTCAGCGCTCCTATTTGATCGAGATGAAGCAAAAGGTAAATGCACTTTAAAAATAATCGAGTATTAAGGGCAATTTTTGTTAGGGCTGCACCAAACTCAATTTAGATTAATCGACGTTTAACAGCCTTAAAAATGCATAGCCTAAAATGGTGAAAATAGCATTTTTTACCTAAATCCCCTTTATATAGTTGTTGGTAGGAGGCGCTGTCAGCAGCTTCAATTTCATGCATTTCGATCAAAATATCAGCCTAAAGATAAAGGGCTTTCACCTGAACTACGTCATCACTCAGAGCCTGGCACGAAAGTCAATTTTCAAGGTAAAAAAATGAAAAAAATTCAAATAAAATTACATGTACACGTGAGTGGGCGCCATCTTTGATGTTTCATGCAGATTATGTTGTCTAAGATATTGGCTCTGACAAATTAGCAATTTAAATGCACTAATTAAAAGATGATGGCGACGATATTTACCTCAATCTTAACACGCTATGTCAACTCAACCAACAAGTTGTGAAAAAAGTCACAAGGTTCCAACAGAAATCAAACTTTAAACATCCGTGACGTTACCAGGTTTTAAAATATTTTTTTCATGATCATCCAGTGCCATCCTAGATAAAAAAAACTAATTTTTTGGTTAAAAAACGAGTGAAAAATACATTTTCGAAGGGGAATTCCCCATTTCTATAGATGCAGGGTTTGCACATAATGTGCAATATCTCGACTTTTGTGAAAAGTTATAACTGGCTTTGTGGAAGCAAATTAAATGTTTATTTCTTGAATTTCCCTGACTTTTTAACATATATAACTTCTCACAGACTATTAACTAATTTGTCAATTTTTTTTTTCTTTTGATTTTATTAAAATCAACTTTCTCTATAAATTTATGAAATTTTCCTGTTATTCCCAAGCCCCCTATGGACAAAATCAGCAAAATGTTATATTTTTAATACTCTGATACCATTTTAAAATAACCTAAAATCTTCAAGAAATTAGATATTGTACGAAATTTCATTTTTGGTATCCTTCCATATATTGGAATGTCACCACGCCCAACTGGCAATAGGACCCTTTTGGTATGCTATCACCCCCCTTGGCTAAAACTGGCGTTAGCATTACAGGGTGCCCATGCAAACCCGTTTCGTTGTCTTCCCCATTCCTAGTCGATGATCTAATAAGTTTCCTACGACAATTACTTTCATATCGAGTGAGGGTGGGTCCGAATAAAGCGAGATCAGTGGCCGCTCATCTCGACCGCCAGGGGGGGCGACGTGGGGGTGGGGTGGGGTGGGCCCCAAAATTGCTCGGCTATCATTACACTTAACTTCAAATGAATAGTCCCTTGTTTCTATTTACCAAAACATGGCCCCAGGAGCCTCTAGATTCGGTTTCAATCGCATCTCGTTCAATCATCCCCCCATTAATTACGCCGCTTCGCTTAGATTTTACCAACTCCTCAAGTGCACGTGCGGGTCGGGGGGTCAGGGGTCACTCTCTCGTTCCCCTCTGTTCTTGGGCATCCCCGAACAAATGGGCGCTGCACCATTACCTGTAAGGAGGCATCCGACTTCCAAATATTTGGAAATTTACAAATATTTGGGTGGCAATGACTTAAACTACCCTGTATATCCTAGCTTCTACTAAAAAATTATTTCTACAGATAATATTATCTGTATTTTACTTCCATTTAGAGTATTTTTGCAAATATTTTGGTCAGTTATACATTAAAGACTACATTGCACATGATAAAATTGAAAAATTTACGAAATTACATCCAATATGTTATCAAAATTTACTTCTTTAGCAAAATTAATGTATCGATAAAAAAAACACTGTCTACATGTACAACTGTTTCCTAGCAATATAGCATGAGACTGTCATCGCCCACCTTAAGGGGGTTGTTGGTCGGCTGTTTTTTGACCATGGGTGCAGGTGTGTACCTGGGCACATCAGTGGGTCAATGACATTAAAGTGGCGCCCTCTTCCACCCCCTCATCGTCTTCCTCTTGTAATCAAGCTTGAAAATTTGAAAAAAAAAATAGCAGCGTCCGAGGAGGATACCCAGAAGAAGAGGTTAACGAAAAAAAAGGCGAAATTTTTGAGGCCAATGAAACCTTAAACAAGATTCACTTTTTGGCTTTTTGCGGCCCAGCAGGGTACTTAGTAATAATGCTAGTTTTCATCTCATCACAATGCGCATAACAGGAAGAATATTTCGCTTCGAGGGTGCTTCGATTAGTTCCTCATCGTACACAAACATTTTTTTTTTATCCTTTATTTTTTATTTTGGGTGGAAATTTCGTTTCGAAATTGGCCACCCTTTACGTATTATAAAGCCATGAGTGGCCATATCTTCGAACAGGAACCAAATTGGCTGTTTTATATATCACACTATCTACATGTATACACTCTAAAAAAATTAGGTTCATAAAAGGTTCTTTAGAGAAATTTCGCCATTTTTTTAAAAATTGGTTTTTTAAAGAACCCATAAAAAAATTTCAACCAGTAAAGAACCAGTAAAGAGGTTCAATTTATAGAACGTAAAAAGGTGCGATATAGAACATTCGTAAAAGAACATTCGTAAAAGGCCGTGAATAGTTACAGTTAAGAACCTTACTTGAGGTTCAATTTATAGAACCTTTCTGGGGACTCTTCATAGAACCTTTAAAGGTTCTGCTGGTGTAGCAAGGCATTGAACCTATAAATGTTCTACATGGTACAGCTTTTTTTTAAGAGTGTACTGATTTCATATAACCATACATAAAAAGTAGGCTAATTAATACAAAACATTTCTTTTTTATAAAACAATCTTATAATTGAAAATTAATACGATATAAAATTATCCAACAAAGTAAATGATGACTTTTTTCTTATATAAAAAGTCCCTAAAATCTCACGAAATTTTCATAAAATGGATACAGACCATAGTTTGTCTGTGGTGTGTATACTATTCTATTTTGCCCCTTTGTCTTAGACGAAATAAGAATCGGACAAATCCGTGGTGTAATCATGTGCGCAGACTGCATAAAATGCGTGACCTCGCCGAATTTAAAGAGGGTAATTTCAGTAAAATTTCATATTGAATATGAAGACCATGTTTTATAGTCTTCTCAATGTTGTACAGTAAGCTTATTCTATTTTGTCTATTTTGTCTTAGACGAAATAAAAATCCGTGGTGTGTCCAATGCGCGCCGAGAGGATAAACTGCGTAACCTCGTCAAAATTAAACAGGGTAATTTCCGTAAAATTTCATATAAAATATGCAAAACTCGTTTTATAATCTTGAACGTGGTGTAGGCATATATATAGTAATCATTTTGTCTTGGACGAAATAAGAATCAGACAAATTCTTGGTATGATTGATAAAGGGGATAAAATGCGCGACCTCGAAAAATTTGAAGAGGATAAAAAGCAGATTTGTGCATACTAGAAATGAAAGTGAAGGCGTGATTTCTATGAAGCGCCGTTACGACATGGCCACTGAACACGTGATGTAATGAAGTAATTACCCTTCAAATTGCACTAGAATTTCCCCTATAAAACCAACAAGTGTAGTGTCTGGGTGTGAACTGGGCTATTGATCACTCGGATTAGTGGAACCAGGAAATGAAAATGAGCGTGAAATTGATCAGGGGTGATTCATTTGTTTATGATAAACACGTTTAAAATGACTGTGGTCACTTAGGGAATTTTTAGGGAACTAGTTTGAGCGATGACCAAGGGGTGCTGCAACAACGCCCTCTTCAATTACTGCTCAACTGATCTCGTTATGAGATCAAAAGGGCGTTCAGTAACCACTCGTTAAGTGTCAGTATCGATGAGCACTTAAGTGCACACTTTGACAGCAATAGGATTTTAACAACGTTTTGCAATAGTTTAAGAAAACAACCATAAATTAAAAATGCAAATTTCGGAAAAAACGTAAATTGGGTATTGACAGCGACCAATAACTTCTTAAAATATGATATATTTTTATAAAAACTACAAAAGTTAAAAGATGCTAAGATGTAATTAAATTAAGTTTCGGTCACGAATTTTAGCTTGTTTTAAGGGGCTGTTCAAATACTACGTCACACTTTTGAGGGGAGGGGGTAACGAAGTTGTGACGTGGGGTATGAGGGAGTGTGATGTAACATTTTGTCCCATACAGTTGAATCTCGATTTTATGAATCTCTATTATATGAACACTATTTTATGAACTCAAAAAAATGAAGATGGTGAAATAGACGAAGATTAATGATTTTTTTTAAAACCTGACCAGCAAAAGTGACATACATGTATGTACATTTACTGTATAAAGTTGTACATGTAATGTGATTTTCTATTTTTTTAATTTCAACTTGTAAAATTGAAGAAAAAAACGCAAATTTGTAAAAAGATATTACATTTTGTATCGCAGATCAAAAAAACTTTAATATACCAAAAAATGTGCAAGAATATATTACGAAGAAAGTTTATTTTTTGAGTTTTGAATTAAAAGTTTCACATGAAGCAAATTTACAATGTACAGTGTAACCAAGCATAACTCTATCGCCATTTTTATCTTAAAAAAGCAAATTTACGCTTCATGAATATTCATTTCACTATTTTATCCAAAAATGATGTTGTCTATGTTAAGAGAGAAGTAGGCTACTAGCCCAAAAATGATAGTGAATGTAGGCCTAAAACAAATCTGATTTGAATGTATTCCCACTAGCCTCTAAGCCCATATAAAATGTTAACATCGTGAACGTTTTTAAAATTTTAAGTCCACTTAATGTAGGTTCAAGACACTAAAATATCCTCCTTCCATGTAACACGTAGTACTTGTTTATAATATTTTTAGAAAGTGTTCAAAAAATGCACCTGCACAATATGCGAAAATCCATGAATTTTTTTTTCTTAACAAATATTTATGTTGTTACGCACATTGTACTAAACTTACAACAGAGGAATACAAATTAGGATATTAAGAGTTGAAGGAATTCAAACTTTAATAGACTTTCACAAAAAAAAAATATTTGTTTAAACGTGAAATTTTGTACAAAAGCTTGGTTAGCAATTCAAGATTATAAAATTTTCATTTTTTCATGAAAGTAAGGAAAAGCTGCTTATTAATATATACAATATGAAATGCAAAAAAGCAAAAATGTATATTTTTCATCATTAAGACATAGGAATAAAAAAGAAATAATAAACAAGACGAAGGGCAAGTTCAAGAAACAAATTAATATTTTGATTATCTTTGACATTTCCTAAACAAGATGATGCTCTTTCTGAATGCTAATTTCTTAAATAATTTTGAGCCTGTCCTTCTTGCTACTTATTTAAGTCATCAAACACATGATGATTTACAGATTTTGATAAAATTTATTGCTCGATTAAAACAGGTTTCATCGAGGATCAACTGAAGTAATTACTTATCATTACTAAAATCCAGCTTTATTTTCTGTAAATTTTATGGAAAAATCAAGCCTTTTCAAAGATTTCAAGGCTCATCCATTAATTTTCAAGGACCCTCTCCCAAGATCAATTACTACCCTATTTTTATCACTCTGTACATTTTACATATATTTATTAAAATTATTTTAAGGGATATAATGCACACAAAAATATATTTTTGAAATTCGTGAAAATGTCACAGAATACAGGGGTAAATTTCTGATAAATATAGTAGCAGATTTTTTAAATATGAGATGCCAATTTGCCATACATAAATGGAGTTAAGACATAAGACTACAAGTAATTGAAAACATACAAAATAGCTAGGAATAATATACATTAATAGACAATTGATATGTACTAAAACTTGTTAACGATTGAAAAATTGTTGAGAAAAGTCCGATTTTCTGACAACATAACAGAATTTAATCAATTTTGTCATCATAAAAGCTTCAGATTAACTTAGTTGAGTTTTAAGTTATGGTGGTCATATTCTCTTTTGAAACCATTAAAAACTATCATTTTATAATTTTCCAAGTAAATTTTTTTGAAATTTCTACCAGGGGTCAAGATGATTTTTATTGATGGTAGTGATTTGACCATGAATTACTGCAAAATTTTATTTTATTTTATCAAACGTAATTGACCTCATAGGTTCATTTCGATTGGTTGCCCAAATGACATCACTATCGGAGTATTATGGGATAGATATATACCTCACCGAAGACCGGCTTCTATTTTGAGATATCCCCTAATCCCGGGGCATTGACACCCAAGCATGATGCGAGGAGGCTTTAATGATGCCATGCTGGTGCACCCTGGTGGTCCAAGATGGAGATATAGTAACACAAAGAAAAACAAGCTACTGTTTTGGATGATGGCTAATCTGGATAACCTCTTTCCCTCAATATGTCAGCCAATATATATATTTTTGAATAAATCTTACGGAAATTCTAAGAAACCAACGCTTTTAAATCTCATTTTTTTATCAAAATTCCAAGTGGCAGAAGACCAGCTTCTCATAGAAATGGAATTTTCAAAATCTCCCACTTTTCCAGTTTCTTAAATTTCGTAAAAACTGGCTATGTGAAAACAAATGTAACATTTTTGGTGTTGAATTACTCGGACTTTTGCAAAATTCCCTGACAATTCCAGGTTTTCCAGATATGTTAAAACCCTGAAATATAAATACATGTATGTCAGTAAATTGTATCATTGATATGTATGTGGTTATTGAATTTCAATGACATGTAGAGATCTATTCTCCACAAAAATTAATTGAGACCATACTTAATTTTTATAAGAATTAAGATTTGTTATTACTTCCGAAATAAGAGGTGTGGTTGAATGCGACCTTTCCGTTAAGGCTGTATAAGAAAAATTATACCCTTATCAAGAGACAAAAAAATAGTTTTGATAACATAAAAAAGTTGATTTGAAATAAGACCAATCATTAAACAATAAAAAATGGCAAATTAAAAATGCCTCAGAGGCTTCCGTTTCAAGATAAAAATTGTAATTTTTTTTATTACCTTTATATCATTTTTTGCTATAATAAAAATCGTCATTGACACTGAAGCTCCATGTAATATCAGCATCCGCTTTGAAATATGTATTCATTTATTTGAAAGGTTACATTGAAGTGTAATAATATCGTCAAGTCAGGATAAGTTAATTTAGAAGAAACAAAATAAAGGGTGCCAGGAATGTATAAAAAATGTCTTATAATTAAATATATTTTGATTCAAACGACTCTTAAACTCAATGTTATTAAGTCTGGTCCAAAAATACGTAATGATTTTTATTTTTTATTAGACGATGCTTTTCATTTTGCCAGAATCGTTAACGAGTACGATAAGTACATCTGCTGTAAAAACGTGTGCTGTAAAAAAAGGACAGTGCAAATACGTATCGTTGCACGATATACTGCTAAATCTAACTGTTAACGTGTATGATAAGGGCATCTGCTAAACGTACACGATTCCAGTTTTTGCATTCGCATGAACTTGCAATGCGCTCGCCGTAGCCTACCGTTATAAATTTAGAGCGCTGTATTGTAATAAATGCATTCTTTACATATAAAATGACACTTGTTTAGGCTTACTAATATTTAAAAACTCTACTAAATTTTGACAGATGAAAATTTCACCAGAGAGTGAGTTGCACGCAAAATTTTAGCTCTCTGTGACTTTTGGAAGTTGGTAAAAAACGACCTCAAAGAAGTCGAAACAAACAGACATGTATAGCTCCATTTATGAGAAGTTAAATAAAAGGATTTAAAAAAAAACAGTGCTGTCAATTATGCTCCTTGCACACTATTGAAATGTCATTCAGGCCTCTTTAACTTTTATTTCTGGTTTGCAAAAATCAGTTTTTTCTTCCTCCTTAAAATTGGCGAGGTCACTGCTTATTATGTCTTCGACAAAATAGAAATAAAATTGTCAAAATTACAACAGTGCCCAACATACAGAGGTGCCTAAGAGCAGAGGTATGTCGAGAGACTGTTTTCTAGCCAATAAGGGGTTTACCTTAAGGGGAGATGGGATTTAATCTGGGATTAATGCGAGCATAAGCAATGGACAATAACACAATGGTCCAGAGCTCGTTTTAATCATCGGTTATTGTTATTATCGTCATCATAAATAGCTTTAGAAATAAAAAGGACCAGCCATGAACGCACGAATTACAACATTGAACTTCCTATAGTAGAAATAATAATAACAATAATAACACCATAATGAGTTAATTAGAAAAAGGAAAAGTGTACATTCAATCCCTAGGATTTTGTTGTTTGGTTGGTCCAACCCTGAATCTATTGTAAAGACTGGGATGATGCAAAAAAATATTAAAAAATAAACAACAACATATATAGAGAGAATAGGGGTTGCCCAACAACAACTGGGCAATAATGGGAGTATTACTCATTCCATAAATCTTTTAATAAGGAAACATTTCTGCCTATAGGCCTATAGACAATATACTATATAGGTGCAACAACAACATGCATAATAAGGGTATGTCCAGCATCAAATTTTAGTCTGAAACCATCCTCCAGGCTAATTTAGAAAATTTGGGATTTGAGAAGCGCCTCCTATGGTGAGGGGTAAAAGAGGTGTCATGGAAATACATGATATATGGGAAGAAAATTTCCCTAGTGAAACGCCCTATATGCATGCTTACGAGAAATTTTGTGGAAAAATACATGTTATAAAAATCCAAAGGATCATAACAAGGGTGTTCAACCTGTGGCTCACGAGCCATTTTTGGCCCACCGACTCACCCTGTAGAAGCAATGATTATTTTTTTTACATATATGTAGATTATTACAATACAAATTCAAAACTACCTAGCCACGATTCAAAATCAGGTAAAAATGTACTAAATTTGTATCAGTATCATGTTTTAATTTATAATGATAATGTGTCGATTTAGAAACTTTTTATAACAAATTTTACAGATAAAATAGCCAGAATGACAGGTAGGAATGATTAGGAAAACAAGAAGAATGTTTTGAAAATTCTTCAGGATGGACAACAAGTTTAGGCAAATTTTTAAGTAGTAAAAATTTTAAAATATATTAACATACATGTACAGTCGGCTCTCGATAACGATTGCCAAATGGAACGTGGCATTCGTTTGTTATATCGAGCGTTCGTTAAACAGAGAGGTCTGTTGTCATACGTATATTTTTCGCTCCTATAGACGGCTTTCATGGTTTTTATGACTCCAAGCAGTTTTTACCATCTGAAATGACAGTATTTTGCCCCAGTAGTACTTCTATCTAACTATCTTCTATTGAACACCTGAACTATACCACACACTAAAGCTGCTTTGGCAGAATTTTGAGTACCCCTTAAATAAGCGTTAAAGTCAACCTTAAAATCAATAAAGATATGAATCTTATACACATTAGGATGTTCTTTGCCATTGACCCCTAAGACATCGAATTTTCGTTCGTTATAAACAGTCATTTAGTATTGTAGGATAGTGAAGGGACCAACCAAACCATTCGTTATACTTAGAGGCTAGATATTAAGAGGTATAGGCAGTTTGGTCGAAACCAGCCATTCTGTTCGTTATATCGAGTGTTCGTTAAACTGAGAGGTCTGTTGTCAATACATATGACACCAATTATGACACCATTAGTACTTCTGTCTTCTATTGAACACCTGAACTATAATTTTTGCCAAATGCTGGAGAGTCTACATACTAAAGCTGCTTTTGCAGTATTTTGAGTACCCCTTAAATAAGCGTTAAAACCAATTGGATGTTTTTTATCACTGACCCCCTAAGGCATCGAATTGCTGTTCGTTATAAACAGTCATTTAGTATTGTGGGATAGTGAAGGGACCAACCAAACCGTTCGTTATACCGAGAGGCTAGATATATGCAATTTGGTATGGACCAGCCACCCTGTTCATGTGTATTTATTAGTTTTAAGGTAACGTCCAATCAGAAATATCGGAATTAATGATTGGCAATGAGATGCCAAAATATGATTTGACGTAATATCGAAGTTTATTAAAACTAGAAGATAAAAAATGTATGTCAGGGTGAAATAGGCGACTTACAGCATTACTTTAGAGTTGGAAAGGACTTCAAAGTCAACAAATTGCAAGCAGTGTTTCAATAGAGAAACAATTTTTTAAAATAGATGGCGTAAACAAACCGGATGGGTCAAAGGTCGAACCGTTAATGAGAAGAACTAACGAGACAATGCAACAGGTGGGTGGACGTAAATCGCCTGAAAACTCGATAGACCCAATTAGTCACAAAAGCGATGACAACGAGCCTTTGAAATTGGTTGATATTTCAAGGAAATTTTCCTTTGACGAAAACTGAATACTTGTCATGTCCAGGACCGGCAGCCAATAGGCAAATTGCATTTTGCAGGGGTCATCGGGGGTCAGGGTTTCCAAGATAAGGAACAAAAGGAGATTTTGGTGCATGGTATAACCGATACATTGGGACAACTTAATAACATTTTTTTTCATAAGTCATAAACAAAGCAAAACCAGGTTTGCGAATAAATATCAAAATCACGTGATCACCCTGCTGAGTAATTTCTAGGTATTTTCTTAAGATGTATTGTCATGAGTCAGTGCAAATATCTCATGATATAAAACAACTTTCCTCTTGGCCTATAGACATATAGACACACTTGAACAAAAAAGTTCTTTGGCATTAATTTTGGTAATTAAATCTAGAAAAAAATGGTATAAAAAACGCAGAATTATGCTGCAACGGTACGGTTTGCAATAAAAAATTATAGTAAAATACAACCAAAAAAATTGGGAACAAATGTGATAGCTTACAAAAAATGTGACATGCCTTCAGGTTAGCCTAGCATAGTCTTATTACTAACCCTAGAATTACTAAGATTTTTATAGCACATTTACTAGCAATTGGGTTCATAAAATACTTGAATTAACCCATCATTTAAAATATTAAAAATTTTCTCAGTAAACATTTTCAAATGTTTTGCAAGAGATGGTGTCATTTATTTAGAGGGTAACATTATAATTATAAACAAAATTATTGGTCACAATTTGAGCATTTATAACAATTTTGCAGATTTTATGGATTCAAAATACTAACAAAATTGTGGGTTTAATAATAAAAATTTGTTTAAATTTTCTAAAATCCAATAAAAAGTCTGGCATATCTGTACTTCAGATACTTTTCTGAATTTTTTTGTATTGAACCTTACTCAATATTATCATATTGAATCAAGTCAGCAATATGTTATGGTTATTTTTTAATTAATGCACGTGCATTTGATGTTATTTCATAGAATTACGTTGGAATTTTAGCAAAAACCCATCTCATATCGGAAACATCGACAATTTCTCACGCAATTTCGTTCTAATTTTACATTCGACTTTAATTATCCGCTATAAAACGAATTAAAACACATAGCTTGCTTTTTTGTAAGTATAATTTCAATGTTTTTGTTCGATAGCAACATTGGTTCGTTCACCCAATTTTTGATTAAATCTAAAACAGTAAAGTTTGGATTTTTGACTGTAACATTACCAGGAAGTCTAATATATTTCTCTATGTTTTTTCATAAATACTTTTGTGAATAATTAGTTCAAAAAGGTCAATCGTAATGCAAAAAAAACTGAAAGGTAATCTTATGTTAATAGTTTAATAATTGCAAATACTTAGTTTCACTTTTTCTCCTTACACGTGGAGCCTGCTTTTTCATAACAATAAAAAAGTTTAAAATATTTGATTATCCCTTGATCCGAAATGCTTTTGACGAAGAAAGATCTGGCCAACACCGCATTATTTATAATTCATAAAAAATCCAGATTTTCCACCCTTCATACATGCACATTTCCCATGGTTGAATTATGCTGCTGAGCTTTATTTGTACCATAGTGATGGATGGATGTGTGGTTCAGGAAAAAAAGGGGTTAATTCGTTAATATATATGACAATAGCACGAAACTTGTGGTCAGTTCCGACTCGGACAAGTTCATGGACAATACGCCAGTGGAATTTTAAGCGGAAGTCATAAATAGATAATGGGCTCGCATATTATTCATCGGATATACATTTATATAAAACCGGAATTGATCACATTAAAATAAATTTTACTAAAATTCCTCCCAAAAAAGACATTGGCCTCTATATGAAAGCTTTATGAGGAATCGAAATGGTTGTCTGATTATGCCATTTAGTCGTTATACAGTGAAATATAATGGACAATATTTAGATTTCCAAAATCTCCCAAAATCTATCACTAAATGCCATCACAAATAGTAACATAAATCTAATACTAAATATTTTTTTACATGGTCCATGTTAGGAAATACTGATATGCTAATTTACATAATTTAATAAAGTTTTTCAAAACGGTTTTTTTAACTTTTTTTTAGAATTTCCACAATTGAAGAATGTCATATACAATGTACATGTAATACAATTTTAGTGTATAAACAAATGTGTGAAACAGGCAAAACTGAACATAAAAAAAGTATAAATTGGCAAAATTATAGACAATATATGCTTAAATTTGAACTACACTATATTTTTTTGAAAAAAAAATATAATGTACATGCTTAAATTTAATATAATTTTATAACTGAGAATAAAGATAATTGTATGCACATTATATAGTGTCATATAATATACAATTATTTGTTCTAGGTATATCCTGGTATTAAATCCTATTAAGTTGTAAACCAACCTTACCATTTAAATAAAATAAATGTTTAAATTTCAATTTTAGAAATTGTAATTTAAAATATTTATAAAATGTAATTTATGTAATTTGAGTCATTATATATTTTCAACCAAAAGCTGCTAAAGGTGACCACCCAAAAAATGAAGGAAAACATACATGAATACACTAAACCCGATGGTCCCCGAGTGGTCACTATGCAAAGGTGGTCACTATACCAGGTATTACTTTAAATTTTCTTTCAATGGTGCAAAATCAGGTTTGTATAAAAATGCTTTTACGACCCAACAAATGCATGAAAAATAGACGAAAATGATACTTTAAATTGTTTTGAGAAGTTGAATACCTTTAAAAACTTGATCAGCGAGTAATTCGTCAACATTTCTATAAATTCGGACCTAAGTTTTCCGATCCCCGGAGGTTGAGCAAGGAAATTTTGGACTAGATTTAGGACAAATCCTCGGAAGATGGAAAAACATGACAAGGAGAAAAATGGTGCCTAAATATCAGTTGTTTTTCAGGTTGATATACAATGTATGTTTATAATGGTCGAACAAAGCCAGAAAATGACAAAAGAGGAAAAATGGGGGAAGTCGAGAAAACAATTTTGAAATAGGGCTCCTTCAAAAAAGTGGCCGGCATTTATTTATGACCCACTGGCAAAGACAGGCTTTATGGTTCACTATTAATCATAGAAAAATACGTTGAAACGTATAATTTTTTGTCAACAATTGCAAAAAGAAAATAAATAATGGTCTAAAAATATATAGTGGAGGAAGTGGAGAAGAATCAGCTGAAATAAGTGAAATTTCAAGGCAAAAGAAAGCGATTGAAAATATAATATAAGTTTTTTACCAACGTAACAATTCTAAATCTAGCACAGTAGCCCACTCATTATAACCATAATAAACTACTTTTTTATAATGTAGTCGTGAACAATAAATTAATTTTTGTAAAAAAAATACATCTAAATAAAAGTGGGAAATGGAAGAATCTTTTCCTATAGTGTCATAATGTTTTACTCAAACAGATGCTAACTTATATATCTGTAATTTTGTAATATGTTGAAATTTCTCCCACAATTTCATTAAATTGGGATATACAGCAACGAAAATGTCCACTTTAATGTCATGGAATGAGGTCCTTTCAGTTTAGAATTTTGCATTGAAACATTGTCGCAAACTATTGATATCTGTATATTTTGGTGTCTTAAGAGTGTCCATGAGTAGTATATATTGGTGTTTACAGATCGAGTGTCACAAACTATTGATAAAAAATACAAGGAAACCAGTGACACCCAGCATAAGTGAACATAAATGAAATTGAAATTTGAGCTGTAAATACCAAAATTTATTTATAAGAACATACAAATTTCATGACTTTTTTTAAAATAAAGGACAATAGTACGCGTGGGAGGGACGCAATTACCTCAAATTTCACCAAGAAAGGACTTCACATTAAAGTAGGCCTACGCTTTTTTTTTTGGAAAAAAAGAGGTCAAACCCTGACTTTATATTACCCATAATTCGTCCATTGTCTTTTCTCTGGCATTTTTCTGGACAACGAAAATTTGGGGGCGGATCTCATTTTAATTTTACTAAAAAATGATATACAAATAAAACTAGCAAAAATGTGAAATTTCTATGCAAAGACTATGTAGTAAATAAAGAAGGACAAAGATGAGGACCTATACGAGGGTCACCGACTGACCAACTGCACCCACTCAACGACCATGACGTGAATGTCCGGCAGTGGAAAAAAGACCAAGGCCATCCAAACCATAACCTGATGTCCATGTTTTGCCCTGTCTGTCTTCTAATGTAGTGCACTTACACCATATCGTTAAATGTACTTGAAATTATCTCAAGTACATGGAGGTGTCTGAATTTTACAAAATGACTCATTTAGACAATGATGATGCTTTGTATGGACAACCCGTTTGGAAGATAGTGAATTTTTAAGACATTTTCCCTTGGCCATATCCTGACAACTGAAAATTCAGTAAATTCTGGCTGAGTGTGACATATTTTCATTTTTGTGATGGCTAATAACTGACTACCTGTAAAAACTGGTTAAGTCACCACCTCTGTATATAGTAGAACCTGTCTAAAATAAAACTCTTTGGACTCGGGGATAATATTATTTTAGACAGGTTTTTTTATTTCTGACAGGTTCATCTGTAAACATGCTACAGTGCATATAGATGCAAAATAGCGAATTTCACCTTTTTTAATTCTTCATGAGTCACTAGCTATATTGGCCGACACTATATATCAGCTACAAAATAGGGAATATCCCTGTTTTTTCAATCCTTACACATGTGTACATGTATAGTCTGACATTTTTGATTCCGTGTTAAAAATTATTGAATATCACTTTAGGAAGGTTATTATTTTCATGGGACCCAATTTGGGACCGGCACATTTTATTATTTTAAAGAGGAAATATTTTTACACAGGATTATTTTAGACAGGTTCTACAGTAGTGACACTTGAATACAGTGACCAAATTTGGATATTTTGGGTTATACTGTGTGAGAACAAATGTAATATTTGAATTCCTAGAAAATTTGAATGGTAGAATTCCCTTGACTTTTACAAAATAAATCACTTTTCCCAGACTATTACAGGTCTATTTAATCTCCCTTATAATTGACAAGTGTATAGGAATCTGGTAATATATTACAAAATTACTAAATTTGCCATATTGAGACGATTTACTTCTGGTGATAACACACCAGAAGTACATGTAGTTAAATCTTAATCTTGAAAAAGGCGAAATTTTAAACTCTTTTATCCTTCCTAAAACAACCCATTTATCAAAATATAAATTACAGACGCGTGCAATTAATATAATTATGTTTGAGTAATTAAATCCTAGGGGGTTAAAAACACGAAAGGAGGTTATTGCATTGCATATTTTCGGTAGCCATAACGGCTAATTTGTGATTTATTCGTGAAAGTTTTTACCATTAATAAATTAAACTTTTTCCGTTAAGACAATCGAGCCTAAAAATCCTTTAATTACAATATCCAAATATGGGTTTTATGTTTTACGAACATTAAAATAATAATAAGGTAAAACGTACAAATTATGCCCTAAAACCTAATACCAGTTCAGGAAGAAATAATTAAACCATTTATCATTTCGTGTATATTCAACATAAAACTTAAGCTTATATGACTACGAAATCTCATGTTTTGCACTGTCCTAAATAACGGTAATTATTTTTAAAGAAAAAGTGAGAAATCCTAGCACTTTAATTACAAAAATTAAAAATTCTATGAAAAACTAGCATTTAGTATAATTCCTAATCGTCCCAATTCACCTTCACCCCATTGTAGAAAAATGTTTCCAATGATGAAATATTAGATAATTTTATTCTATTAATATATTAATAAGCAACTTCTGAATCATCTTACATTATCCCCTATAGATCCGTTTTAAAACTATGTTAAAATCATTAACTCCATATTTCCTCATATGTATAAAACATTCTCTTCATATTGAGTTTCTTGTGCATGATTAACCCTCTGATGACCACCTTGTTTTTAAAAATTGCAATGACCACCTGGGGTCATTTGTCCTAAAATTTCATAAACATATCTCAGCTAAATTTGTATCTAAGGATGGTATATTTGAATTAAAACTAATCTTCAACTTTATAAAAAATCTTATTACAGTACCTTGTAAGGACCATAAACGTAATAATATACATTATACCTGACAACTACATGTGTCTGACATTTTAAGGAAAACTTTTAAACTCTTAAGGGACATTAGAGTATTAAGAATACATTAAAAATAAAGAACATACTGATGAGCAATTAACAAATTTGAGGAATACACATTTCTAGAACACTTGTAGTGAACTATCAAAGTGTAAAAAGTATTCAGTAAATAGGCGGAAAAAAGCCAGTGGTCATTAGTCCAGGAAGTGTATGCTAACTCACTTTTTTATCCCCGGGCTCGAGTTTCTAACACACTTTCTTCGAAACTCCAATTTTTAAGGGTTAAATGGCAAAAAATGGGCAACAAGGAAAACGTGGAGGAATTTTGAAAATAATCTATTGTTGTAGCCTACTCCCAGCCATTGTTTTTCTTTTTTGTAATGTCCGACATCTGGACACAGGTATGCAGGACAGGTGGACATCTTCAACGATGCCAAGCCCTGAAATGTTTACAGAGAGTTGACAATGTTGTGGGTCGTGCAAGAAGAATTTTATGCATTTTTGAAATATGCATAATTATCTTGTTTTTAGTAATAAGTTATAGCAATTTATGAATGTAAAAATAATGACAATAATTAAGCTATTTTAGTCATAACTCGTATTTTCACATACATACTGTACATTACATTCAAAGCAAATTCGGCACACTTTATACTTTATTAGGTATATGCATTTTAAAATAAAAAATTGAAGTATATTTTTGGAAATACAGTAATCCAAAACAGGCCCAACGAACAAATCTTACCAATAATTTGATAATATTTGTATTTTTGATATTTTAATATTCATATTTTAGGTAACCCAAAACAAGCTACTGTATATCCAAAATAAATACATTGTCCCTATTTTGTAAACCAATTTTTATAATAATGAATAGTCCATTGTGGGAAACTTACTGTATGTTTTCAACTTCCGATTTGAAACACCACAAGAGTATACATGTACATAATTTTTGATTTTATTTAATATGTACCTTTCAATCAACGTATACATGTTTGAAATAGTTTGATAGACCGGGGTCAACCGTGTTGAAAGGCGATAATTTTGAGAAATTTTTCGTGGATTACCAGCTGTGATGCCTTTTTCATCATAAAAAATTAATTAAACAAAAACATTTTTTTTTAAAAAAAATAGCTTTTTTTGATTAGTGATAAACCTTATAAATCCTAAGCAATAAATTAAATCACGCCTGAAAACTTGTCTAAATTTCACTCATTCACATGCCATTAGGGCCTAGTAATTAACAAATCTTAACAATGCTTTAAGATAATCAGAGATAGTCATATTGAGGTCATCTTCTCAGTTCCACAACACTAATTACATAAAAAGATGTTTCCGAAAAGTATTTTGAATAACGTAAGTTTTATTGTAGAACGATGCTGAACATTTTAGTAAATGTTAATAAACTCACGATTTTGTAATGTTAATCAAAAGAATGAATCTAATTTTTATACTTAAGATTACGAACTAAACTTAAAAAGAAGATTTTAAATAAAAACTAACATGAATAGGAGATTCAACTCATTTAATGTACAACCATTAAAGATTCCATTACAGATAAAAAATCACCTTTTATCAAAATACTAAATGTAACATCCCAGGTCACGAATTCTTTCCTGACGAAATAAAAATCCAATGGTTTTTAATCAGCTGATTAATATCAAGCCATAAACAAACGACTCTTAGTTTTGACTTGTCTCAAATTAAGACACTGAATGCCCCAGTCATATCGTAAGGGCCCTAGCTACCAAAGCAACCAATAAACCAACAAAATAAGCTCAAAACATACATGTACAGTGTATATGTATATACTAAATATAAAACAAGTGTCTAAAAAACTTCGTTTTTGACCTTTAATGTATGCCGTAGCATACCGTTCTAAGTTGAGAGCTCTGTAGCATAATGAATGCATTTTTTACATTTAAAATAACAATTGTTTAGGCTTAATAATGTCAACAAACTCTACTAAATTTTGATAGATGAAAATTTCACCAGAGACTGGGGGACTGAAAAAATTTCAGCACTCTAGGACTTTTGCAAGTTGGTTAAAAAAGATCTCAAAGAAGTCGAAACAAACAGACAAGCAAGAATTGTTCATGCAGTTCACAGTACATGAACTTACACATCCAGAAAAGCATCCAGTGGCTATTCAAATATCATTCAGTTTGCATTGCCTTCTGAATTCTCACCATTTTAAAATTTGGCGTGGTCACGCATTTTATCCACTTGGCCTGGAATTTGCCAGATTTTGGTTTCGTCTAAGACAAAATAGAATTTGTGACCGGGGTTAATACTACAAGTGTAAATTTTGTTAGAACCGGTATTGTAGGCATTTGCTTAATGACGTTCTTATAAGTAGTTATAATCACCCACGCATAGAAGGGGGCAGTGATACCGTGACACGTGTTCATTTTGTTGTCGATTCGTCTCAAACGCCCACAAAACTGATGTCGTGCATGAAATAATAGTTAGAATTTCGCGCACCGTATTTAGAACACCCACCCTTTTGTGCAACATCATTTTATAATGACCGGTTCAGCCAATCTCCATTTATTCACCGATTAACAAACATTTCAATGCAGCTAGTGAAACCTGTGAATAGCACAAACAAAAAGTTGTGCTATTTGGAGGAATGTGCATCGATGAAATGTCGTAAAGACAAAAGACATGACATTCCATCCTCCTTCTGAATGTCCAATCTTTAGAGATGTTAAAACCCTCTGGAGAATTTTATTA
>JAQGCC010000214.1:0-47839 GCA_034698905.1 Xestoiulus laeticollis | reverse complement strand
ATAATTTAAAATAAGCAATGATTCACAGAGAGAGCTTGATGTTGTTTTTAAGTCATTCATTTTCATTGAAACCTCTTCTTGAATTTTTGCGCACAAGTATGATGTATGCATGTTACCCAAATGCAATAAGTAAAGTCCAATACTTAAATGAATGAGGAGCATACCACAAGATAAAAACAGCCAAATATATGCATCAATGAAAATTTCAACCAATGATAAATTAAAATGTTCAAAATTCTCTTTTGTGTTTTCAAATGGATATCCAATTTTCGTTTCATTTGTATGAGCTGAAATCATTACCATTGCATTTAAGCAAATGGAAGTTATGCCAACTAAAAAACAAACAAAGAAGCACGCACCTAAGCCTATTGAAAAAAAAGCTTGTCTTTTAAGAATTTTCATTAGCCTCCCGTGTTCATCTGAATTTAAAAACAATTTAGAGTGCAAGTCCAGGTGTACACATGCTTTATTCAAAGATTTACCATATATAAAAAACGTAATAATTGTCATCTCTCCAATTAGAATAACAAGAATTGAAAAAATATTAATGCATTCATCTCCAGAAAAATTGTTAGAATTTTGAACAGTGCTTTTTATTAACCCAAATAATGGGTGCAGAGGCAGCATTAAAACAGCAAAATTTCGAAATAGCTTCATGTAATACTTCAGGCCGGTTTCATTAGAAACATCGAAAAAATTTAAGATTTTATACATTGGAAAATGCTGAAAAACTGATTGTCTATCCATTTTGCCTTTATGCATTTGTAGTGGGACTGTACAAAATGCTTTACAATTGTATGTGTGGCACACTTTAAGCATGACCGCATAGATGGATTAGTTAAAAAGTGGTGATATATACTGTTGATGTTTTTATATACAATCGGCACATTTGATATAACACGTACATGCGAAAATAATTTCTTGACAAATTTTATGACATTATTTTTATTCTCCATTCATCAATATGGCTGGTGTTACATTACTATTAATCAATAAAGGTACTTAAGTTTCTTTAAAACTAAATTGGATCAATACATTATATCTCTTTCTTATAAACCTTTGTTTTATGTATATATACTTAATTATATCGTTTTATTAAATAAATGTAGGTCTACATAGTTTTTAAATTATTGAAAATGCAAATTGAATACATGTACTACGAACTTTCAATATTCAAACAACTTGCTTGAATATTGAAACCTCAGAAAACAATATAAAAAATTCTCCTGGTATACTGAATATGTATGTATATATCACACTGGGAAGGTTGATATCTGAAAATAAAAACTTCAGTAGGAATTTACATTCAAAAGGAACTTTGACTTAAAATTCCTAAATTCACTAAATTCCTAAATAGCTGAATGTAATACTTTAATTGGTTTTATTAGAGACATTGTAAAAATTCAAAATTTTAAACTTTGGAAAATGTTTAAAACTGCATGTTTTTCTATCCATTTTACTTTAATGCTCCTGCCTTGGTTACTGTTTAGAAATGCTTAAGGTGTGGCACATTTTATTTAAGACAGTGTGGTTGGATTAGATAAGTGTTGGTATAGATTATAATGTTTTCAAATAACATCTGCAGTGCATTTGATATTTGATAATATGTTCATCAGAAAATTTTTTGTTGACAAAACTGTTACAACATGAACAATTTTCTTCTCGATTCTTTTAGTCGCTGGGGTTACATTGCACATTACTATTTCGACAGTACATTCATCTGCAAATTTGTAGAAATGCTTTAATTATGATAGAACGTTACCTGAAGAATCCTAAACTTTATTGAAATAAGGTTTCTATATAGTACATGAATTGGCTTACAAATATTGTATATGGTAATGTTATCATTTGTGAGTTTTTCAGAAATTTCCTCAGTGACCATCAGAAATTTAAACTGAAATTTACCCGAATTATGAAAATGTTTATTCAGATTCATTTCATGGTTGATAATATATTTAGTAATAAAACTTTAAAGTTATTTATAAAAGAATACTGTACGTATATATATATTCCAAGGGGGGAGGAGCATGTATACTCCTACATGTATACCAATACATGTATATTACTTTTTTACATCGTATTATTTAATACATGTAATTCGTTTTTAAATTGGTGATAATGCAAATTAAATACAGTGCGCTTTCTATATTCAGCACATTTGCTAACATTTATGGATACATTTTTAGATAATTTGAAAACATTAACATGAATACTGTTTAAATATTATCAGAATCAAGATTTAAATTCACGTTACAGGATTGTTATACATTTACATTTCAAATTCTTAGTTAGTTCAAAAGATTAATTAACACACATTACTGACATTACGGCACATTACAATAATGTACATGTAGTTTTCGATGTTAATGTTCTTGGTCCATCCTCCAGAATTTGGTATTTTAGAATATTATACTTTACGATTGTAAATAAATATCCCATATAGAATACACTTTTCTGCAACCTAAAAATTGAAATTCAATGAAGATACTTAGTTAAATACTGAAAATTATAATATTATTTAAAAGATGTTGCATACTTACCGTTATGATCAAAGCTTTATCCACAAACAAAAAATTCGATAACGTGAATCCGACTGGATCACCATGATGCGCTATTTCGTATAGGAGCATTGAATCTATGCACTATTAAAAAAAACAGCTTGTTTATATAAAAAGTTTTTGTCTTCTTTTTATTTCTTAAATAAGCATAGTTAGCATATTTAAGAATGCATTTTCATTTTCTGGACTTTTTAATCGTATTTTTAGTATTATATCTCTTTTATTGGATGGTAGTGTGCTATTTGCATGAGTTTCACATTATTATAACTTAAAGTTTAAAAATTACAAAGAGAGGTATTTTTATTACCAAACTACAAGATGGAGATTTTATCATATTCGTCATATGAAATGCATAATGTTAGGTTTTCTTTAAGTATCTACTATTATGCTTGTACACGATTAACGATACTTTTTATACATACATGCTGAGAACGTCTATCGTGACTTGAGATACTCGTGGTCAACTGGGCAAGGGATGCAAGACTTCTTCTTGACTATGGGTGAATTATAAAAGTAATATTATTATTCATTCAATTCAATTTCTTACCCTGCAGTCAGCATGTTGTATGCCATGTGGCAGGGGGCAAAGTGCCAGAATTTTTTAATGGGAATTAAGAGTTCACGGTCGTGGCCGATTTTTGGGGAACTATCCCGGCATTATATAGGCAATTAAGGGAGGTTGTGGGAAACCACGAAAAACCACAACCAGGATAGCCGACCGGGGTTAGAACCCGGGTCTCCCGAAATCAAGGAGCTAAACATAACCACTAAGTCAACCTTGTCGGTTCATGTACTGTATTAAGCACCACAATAGTAATTATTGAGCATTTATAAATATTTACCATTTCATTGAAATTGGCTGTCATGTTGAGTACAAAAAATGCCATTAAAATGACGATACATGTAGTTATGTTTAAACAAATAATGAAATGATTCTTCTGGTTATCCAATTGCATTACTTTGACGACTGTGCAAAATACCATTATTACATTTATACAAATTATGAGCATGCTCTTCGATGCAAATTTATCAGCTACTTTTGCCATGCGTTTTATGCTGCCGTGCTCATTTATATAATTTAAAATAAGCAATGATTCACAGAGAGAGCTTGATGTTGTTTTTAAGTCATTCATTTTCATTGAAATCTCTTCTTGAATTTTTGCGTACAAGTATGATGTATGCATGTTACCCAAATGCAATAAGTAAAGCCCAATACTTAAATGAATGAGGAGCATACTACCAGATAAAAACAGCCAAATATATGCATCGATAAAAATTTCAACAAACGATAAATTAAAATTTTCAAAATTCTCTTCAGTGTTGTCAAATGGATATCCAATTTTCGTTTCATTTGTATGTGCTGAAATCATCACCATTGCATTTAAGCAAATGGAAGTTATGGCAACTAAAAAACAAACAAATAAGCACGCACCTAAGCCTATTGAAAAAAAAGCTTGTCTTTTAAGAATTTTCATTAGCCTCCCGTGTTCATCTGAATTTAAAAACAATTTAGAGTGCAAGTCCAGGTGTACACATGCTTTATTCAAAGATTTACCATATATAAAAAACGTAATAATTGTCATCTCTCCAATTAGAATAACAAGAATTGAAAAAATATTAATGCATTCATCTCCAGAAAAATTGTCAGAATTCTGAACAGTGCTTTTAATTAAACCAAATAATGGGTGGAGAGGTAGTATTAAAACAGCAAAATTCCGAAATAGCTTCATGTAATACTTCAGGCCGGTTACATTAGAAACATCAAAAAAATTTAAGATTTTATACATTGGAAAATGCTGAAAAACTGATTGTCTATCCATTTTATATTCATGCACCTGTAGTGGGACTGTATAAAATGCTTTAAAATTGTATGTCTTGCTCTTTTTAAGCATGTCAGTATGGTTGAATTAGTTAAAAAGTGGTGATATATACTGTTGATGTTTTTATATACAATCGGCACTTTTGATATAACATGTGTTGCGAAAATAATTTCTTGACAAATATTATAACAATTTCATTTTTATTCTCTATTTATCAATATGGCTGGTGTTATATTACTATTAATCAATAAAGGTGCTTAAAAGTTGCTTTAAACCTAAATGGGATCAACATATCTCTTTCTTATAGACCTTAACTTTACGTATATACTTTACTATATCGTTTTATTAAATAAATGTAGGTCTACATAGTTTTTAAATTATTGAAAATGCAAATTGAATACATGTACTGCGAACTTATAATATTCCAACAACTTGCTTGAATAGTGATACCCCAGAAAGCGATAGAAAAAATTCTCCGGGCATATATGTATATACAATATATCACACTGGGGAAGTTGATATCTGAAAATAAAAACCTCAGTAGGAATATACATTCAGAAGGAACGTTGACTTAAAATTCCTAAATTTACTAAATTCCAAAATAGCTGAATGATAATACTTTATTTTGTTTTATTAGAGACATTGTAAAAATCCAAAATTTTAAACTTTAAAAAATGTTGAAAAACTGTTTTATCATTTTACTTTAATGCTCTTGTCTCGTTATGCCCGATTCACATCTAGGCGGATTTTGTCCGCCTCCGCCAGGAGAACAAAATCCGCCTAGATGTGAATCAGGCATTACTGTTTAAAAAATGCTTCAGGTGTGGCTCATTTTATTTAAGACAGCGTGGATAGATTAGTTAAAAAGTGATGGTATATGGATTATGTTTTCAGATTCCAACGGCACTTTTGATATTTGATAACATGTGAATGAAAAAATAATTTGTTGACCAAAATGTTACAATATTATCAATTTTCTTCTCCATTCTTTTAGTCGCTAGGGTTACATTGCACATTAATATTTCGTAAGCATACATTAGTCAGCAAATTCGTAGAAATGCTTTAATTATGATAGAACGTTACCTGCAGAAGAGTCCTAAACTTTGTAGAACTAAAGTTTCTATAGTACATGTATATGGATTGGCTGGAAAATATATAGATATATAGTAATGTTATCATTTGCGAGTTTTTCAGAAATTTCCGCAATGATTATCGGAAATTTAAACTGAAATTTACCAGAATTATTAAAATGTGCATTTAGATTCATTCCATGGTTGATAACATATTTAATAACAAAACTTAAGTTATTTTAAAAAATCAACAGGAACAATTTATTACATATTTTATTTATTCTATAAACTGTACCTACATGTAGATATATATATTGCATGGGGTGGTGAGGAGGTTGATAAATCTTCTGGTATATATACATGTATATTACTTAATTACATCATATTATTTAATATATGTAATTCGTTTTTAAATTGGTGATAATGCAAATGGAATACTGTGCGCTTTGCTAAATTTATGGACATTTTATGGAGAATTGCAAACATTAACATGAATACTGGTGAAACATTATTAGAATCAAGATTTAAACTCATGTTACACAATTGTTATACATTTACATTTAAAATTCTTATTTAGTTCAATAAATTAATTAACACACATTGCTGACATTATGACTTATTTAGGCTACATACTGTATGTATATAAAAGTGTATATCACATACATGGGGGAAGGTTTATATAACTTCAGGTACATATTTTACATAATTACATCTTATTATTTAATAAATTTAATTCGTTTTTAAATTGGTGATAACGCAAAGTGAATACTGCGCTTTCAATATTCTAGCACACTTGCTAACATTTATAGATACATTTTCATATATTTGCAAATATTAACATGAATACCGTTTAAACATTACCAGAATGAAGATGTAAATTCACATTACACGATTGTTATACATTTACATTTAATATTGTTATTCGGTTCAAAAAATTAATTAACACACATTACAATAATATACATGTAGATTCCGGTATTAATGTTCTTTTAATGTGCAATCGGCTTTAAACTTGGTCCAACCTCCCGAACTTGGTATTTTAAAATATCAGAATTTCCGTTTGTAAATAAATATCCCATATAGAATACACTTTTCCACAACCTAAATTTTTAATTTCAATGAAGTAGCTTAGTTAAATACCGAAAATTGATTTATTATTTAAAAATATGATGTTGCACACTTACTGTTATGATCAAAGCTTTATCCACAAACAAAAAATTCCATATCGTGAATCCAACTGGATCACCATGATGCGCTATCTCGTATAGGAGCATTGAATCTATGCACTATTAAAAAACAAATGGCTTATTTATATTAAAAATGTTTCTTTTTCTTTCTGAAATATGCTTAGTTAGCATATTTAATAATAAATTTCTATTATCAGGAATTTTTAATAGTATATTTAGTAGAATATCTCTTTTATTAGATGGTAGTGTGCTAAAAATTTGCATGATTCTCACAATATTATAACTTAAACTTTAAAAATTACAAAGAGATCGAGGTATTTTTATTACCAAACTACCGCATGTAGATTATATTATATTCGTCATATGAAATGCATACTGTTAGGTTTTCTTATAAGTATCTACTATTATGTTTGTATGCGATACATTGATATTTTTTATACATACATGCTGAGAACGTCTATCGTGACTTGAGATACGCATGGTCAACTCTGCAAGTGATGCAAAACTTCTTCTTGACTACATATATGAATGAATTAAATACAATCATAAAAGTAATATTACAATTCATGTACTGTATTAAGCAATCAAATAGTAATTATTGAGCAATTAAAAATATTTACCTTTTCATTGAAATTGGCTGTCATATGGAGAGTACAACAAATCCCATTAAAATGGCGACAAATACACTTATGTTTAAACAAATAATGAAATGATTCTTCTGGTTATCCAATTGTATTACTTTAACAAGTGTGCAAAATATCATTATTAAATTCGAAGAAATTATGAACAAGCCCTTCGATATAAATTTATCACTAGCTTTTACCAGGCGTTTTGTGCTGCCGTGCTCATTTATATAATTTAAAATAAGCAATGATTCACAAAGAGAGCTTTGTGTTGTTTTTAATTGATTTATTTTCATTGAAATCTCTTTTTGAATTTTTGCGCACAAGTATGATGTACTCATGTTAGCCAAATGCAATATGTAAAGCCCAATACTTATATGAATGAGGAGCATACCACAAGATAAAAACAGCCAAATATATGCATCAATGAAAATTTCAACCAATGATAACTTTAAATTGTCAAAATTCTCTTTTGTGTTTTCAAATGGATATCCAATTTTAGTTTCATTTGTATGTGTTGGAATCATTATTATTGCATTTAAGCAAATGAAAGTTATGCCAACAAAAAAACAAACAAATATGCACACACTAAAGCCTATTGAAAAAAAAGCTTGTCTTTTTAGAATTTTCATTAGCCTCGCATGTTCATCTGAATTTAAAAACAATTTAAAGTGCAAGTCCAGGTTTACACACTATTCTCAATAATTTACCATAATTCAAAATCTCTCTGTCATCAAACAATTGTCATCTCTCCAATTAGAATAACAAGAATTGAAAAAATATTAATGCATTCATCTCCAGAAAAATTGTCAAAATTTTAAAAAGTGCTTTTAACTCAACCAAATAATGGGTGGAGAGGCAGCATTAAAACAGCAAAATTCCGAAATAGCTTCATGTAATACTTCAGGCCAGTCTCATTAGAAACATCGAAAAAATCTAAGATTTAATACATTGGAAAATGCTGAAAAATTGATTGTCTATCCATTTTGCCTTCATGCACATGTAATGGGATATTGTATAAATGCTTAAAGTATGGCTCGTTTTAAGTATTTCAGCTTGGTTGAATTAGTTAAAATGTGATGATATAGATGTTTTTAGATGCAAGCGGTGCATTTGATATTTGATATAACATGTGTATGCATAAATAAATTCTTGACATAAATGTTATAACATTTTCATTATAATTCTCCATTCTTCAATATGGCTCATTGGATTAAATTACTATTCATCAATAAAGGTTTACTTAAAAATTACTTTAAAAATTATCTCTTTATTATAGACCTTTATTTTATGGACAGTACGTATATACTTTATTATATCGTTTTATTAAATAAATTATGCATTCATCGTTTTAAATTGGTCAAAATGCGAATTGAATACATATACTACACACTTTCAATATTCAAGCAACTTGCTAACAGTTCTGAATACATTTTCAGATATTTGCAAACATTAACATGACTATCGTTTAAACTATAGGGAGATGGCGCTGCCTCGCTAATTATGCTATGTTATCAACAGCACTGTATGTACACGACATACACGACAATGTACATGACAATGTACACGACAATTAGCGTTAGCATGCCCGCTGAAGGCGTCTGCTTAGCGTGTCTGCTATAGTTGGCGCAATCTCCTTTTTATCAGAATCAAGTTGTAAATTTACGTTACACCATTGTTATACATTTACAATTAAAATACGTATTTAGTTCCATTCAAACACATATCGCTGACATTTCGACACATTACAATAATACTTGTATAGATTTTAGCGTTAATGTTCCTTTCATGTGCAATCATGCACGGCTTGTAGTAATCTTTTAATTATTTTGACATTTTTATAATTGTGAATTATTTATAATAAAAAATACATTACTAAATCCAGAACTTTGGTATTTTAGAATATCAGAATTTCAGTTTGTAAATAAATATCCCATACAGAATACACTTTTCCACAACCTAAAAATTGAAATTCAATGAAGTTACTTAGTTAAATACTGAAAGTTGAAGTATTATTTAAAAAAAGATGTTGCATACTTACAGTTATGATCAAAGCTTTATCCACAAACATAAATTTCGATAACGTGAATCCAACTGGATCACCATGATGTGCTAGCTCATATAGTAGCATTGAATCTATAAACTATTAAAAAACACATGTCTTGTTTATATAAAAAATATTATTTCTTTTTATTTCTGAAATATGCTTAGTTAGCATATTTTAGAATACAATTTTTTTTTCTGGAGTTTTTTATAGTATATTCTTCTATTATCATGATTTTATTAGATGGTGGTGTGCTATTTGCATGATTTTCAAAATATTATAACTTAAACTTCAAAAATAACAAAGAGAGATATTTTTATTACCAATTAAACTACTTCATGTAGATTATATCATATTCGTCATATGAAATGCATAATGTTAGGTTTTCGTATAAATATGTATTATTATACTTGTACACATACATTGCAACTTTTTATACGTACATGCTGAGAACGTCTATCGTGACTTGAGATACGCATGGTCAACTCTGCAAGTGATGAGAGACTTCTTCTTGACTTTAGGTAATATAATTATAAAAGTAATAATATTATTCATGTACTGTATTAAACTTCTCAATAGTAATTATTAAGCAATTAAAAATATTTACCTTTTCGTTGAAATTGGCAGTCATGGAGAGTACAACAAATCCCATTAAAATGATGACAAATATACTCATGATAAAACAAATAATGAAATGATTCTTCTGGTTATCCAATTGTATTACTTTGACGAGTGTGCAAAATACCATTATTTCGTTTGAACAAATTATGAACATGCTCCTCGAGGCAAATTTATCAGCTGCTTTTACCATACGTTTTATGCTGCCGTGCTCATTTATATAATTTAAAATTAGCAGTGATTCACTGAGAGAGCTTGATGTTGTTTTTAAATCATTCATTTTTATTGAAATCTCTTCTTGAAGTTTTGTGTACAAGTATAATACATGGATGTTAACCAAATACAATAAGTAAAGCCCAATACTTAAATGAATGAGGAGCATACTACCAGATAAAAACAGCCAAATATATGCGTCAAGAAAAATTTCAACCAATGATAAATTAAAATTTTCAAAATTATCTTTCTTGTTTTCAAACTGATATTCAATTTCAGTTTCGTTTTTATGTGCTGGAAACATTGCCATCGCATTAAAACAAATGGAAGTTATGCCAACTAAAGTACAAACAAATAAGCACATACCCAAGCCTATTGAAAAAAAAGCTTGTCTTTTTAGAATTTTCATTAGCCTCGCGTGTTCAACTGAATTGAAAAACAATTTAGAGTGCAAATCCATGTATACACACGCTTTTCTTAAAGATTTACCATATATTATAAACATAATAATTGTTATCTCTCCAATTAGAATAGCAAAAATTGAAGCAATATTAATGCATTCACCACCAGAAAAATTGTCGAAATTTTGAACAGTGTTTTTAATTAAACCAAATAATGGGTGGAGAGGCAGCATTATAAAAGCAAAATTCCGAAACAGTTTCATGTAATACCTCAGGCCGGTTTCATTAGAAACATCGAAAAAATCTAAAATTTTATATATTGGAAAATGCTGAAAAACTGATTTTCTATCCATTTTGTTTTCAAGTACTTCTCGTGGGACTGAATGAAAATTCTTCAGGTGTGGCTCGTTTTAACCATGACAGTTTGGTAGGATTTTTAAAAATATGTCATGGTGTACATTGGATTACATTGTTTTCAGATATCATCTGCACATTTGATATTTGATAACCTGTGCGTGCAAAATTAATTTCTTGACAAGAGATGTTATAACATTATCATGTTTCATTTTCATTCAATAAATAAGCTGGTGTAACATTACTATTCAACAATAAAATTATTAAAGTTGCTTTAAAACTAAATGTGATTAGAGACCTTTATTATATCATTTTATTAAATAAATGTCAGCCTACATCGTTTTTAAATACATGTACTTATGCACTTTCAATATTCAAGCAACTAACAATTATGAATATATTTCAGATATTTTCAAACATTTACATGAATATCGTTTAAACATTATCAGTATCTAAATATACATCTTGTACATTCACATAGTAGAGGCTAGCGCTAAAAGGTTAGAATTTAAAATCAAAGTGATCTGCTGCAATATGGCACATATTAAGTCCATATCTAAATTTCGATATGGCTTTTCTCCATCCTCCCACCATATGTATTGAATTGAATTTATGGAAGGGATAAGTAAGCAAAGAACATGATTTTGTTTCATTCTACTAAGCAAACACTAAGTTATAAGTTTATTAATCAGAGCTTATCTTTATTTTTCGTTTCCTTTTCTATGGGTTTGCGCAGTTTGGTTTTATTTACTACATTAATGACTTTTGGGTGCTTATGAATGCCATCTAAGAATGGTTATCAATATGACTAATCTCGACTTCAATTAGCGAATCAAAGAGAGGCAATGAGGAATAGTGGAAAAAGCAATCTTTTAAGGGCTTCTTCGCATTTTGATACCTTCCAGGGATGCTTGTTTGAGAAAAAGCGTGTTTAACGTTATCTCGTCAATTGTTAAAACCGGAAGTGGAGGAGGAAGTTGCGTAATAGACGACTATTTCCTTCAGAAATGCGATGTGGAACGACGCATGTGTATACTTCTTGTGCTCAAATATTTCAATCACGAATATGTAAGCACAGGAATGCATCTCCTTAGTACGTAATTCAGATATCATAGTCTGGTTCTGGTTAATAAAAACAAACATATTATAATTATGGAAGAAGCATGGTTAGGGTCTGAAAACAAGATGAAAATATCCAATGCTATATAAAATGTGTATTAGTCTGGTCTTAAACTGCCTTATACTTGGGAAGTAGCTTAAAACCTAATTAATACATGGTTCCCACTGGACGGAATCAATTCTGCTGGCAGCAAAAAAAATTGGTTGTGATTCAACTTTTATCTCAGCAGCGCCCTCTACTGAGAGCAGCCGGTTTTCAATTGAAGTGCGCATGCGCACAGCGAGCAGATTGCGACTTTCCGTCCAGTGGGAATCGAGTATTAGACCTATACCCACTGTGTTTCAAAGTCATAAAAATACAAAAACGCTTTGTAAATAACGTTCTGTTTATATTGCACTTACTGATCATTAGATGGCGCCACTATCTTAATCCCATTGAATTTTCAATGTGATTTTACACAGTTCAAAAAGCATATTAGGCTGTGCGATTTGGCGGATCATGACTATTAAGCAGATGTCGAATGTGTTTCTCCTTTTGCATGATATTTCCATAAAAAAGGACCAAATTGCATTCTGTAGAAATGGCGAAATTATTCGAGCAATTATGCCGAATGATTGAATGAAGTAGAGCTTGTCAGATGGGTCTATTGTTATTTTACTGCATATATGAATGACCAAATAATGCATGTTTATGTGGGCTTCTGTTATTTCATGTTTCAGAGCTTGTTTATACGCATTTTTATTAGCTTCCATATTTTTTTTTAAAAAAAAGTTTGACGAAAAATCGATATCTAGGAAGTTCTATTACATTGCCATCTGCGAGTAATACACGCTTGAAAATGAAAATTTTGGGTTCGACATTTCAGTTGGCTATTTCAAGTAAAATAAGGTGGAATTATGGTGGTGATGTCCAGCATGGGAAAATGACCAACACAGCCATCTGTCGTAATTTAATAAATAATTATACATTTTTGGTAATGTTGTCGAGGGCAGTTTGAATTGAGATATTGCCATGGTTTAATTGCACTGCGTTCGAGCGAAATCAAATTACCAGTTAAGCTTAACAAGCTGTTCAATGGGGAAAGGTAGGAAAATCTAGAAATTTTACAGTATTGGTGACAAAATTACTTCAAAAAATGCTGCAATATAGTTACAGAATGCATATAACATTGCATACGTGGACCAACTATTTTAACATAATAGTGATTGATTTATGCAATGCAAATTGTATTTCGCCATTTCTAGATCATTTGGTTTCTTGACATTTTTTTTAAAATAACCATAGTCCAGGTAACATTTTTTATTTTTATACAATTTTTATACATGTGCATGTATACACATTCACCATAAGGCCGGATTATTTACTTGTATAGTTTGAATTAACCTAGACTATAGCTGAATGAACCATGATTTGAACACTAATATAAAACATTATACTACTTGTTGATAATCGTATTATTAATATGTCAAGCATGCATTTCATTCACATAACAATAATTCTTTGTTGTTTAATCACCCTGTACAGACCCACGCTCTCCCGTCTGCTATATATTAATTAAGGAAAGTATTACATCGTAGCAGATGTCAAATGCAATATTATTAATTCAGAGGAAAATCTGGAACTATATGCGCATATCATTTGCGTGTATGGCAGCAGTCTGTTTATCAAGGAACATTAGGTCTTGGGGGCTGCTTAACAAATTGTAATACATGTAATACTGTTCGGTGTTTGATGTTTCATGAACCTTAAAAAAAAATCGACGAGGAATTCCTGCAATCCTTGTTGACTGTCACTAATGAGATTATGTTGCTCATCGATTGACGCAAAAGCAACCTATAAGTAATGAGGGGACGAGGAATGCATACGATCGATATCATAATGCTGTGTCACACAATTTTGTAAAAAAAAAAATCTGTCGAAGAACCGATATGCACCATGTTAGTTCATTATAAAAACCATCTTGATGGCAATATATTGAATGAAGGGCTTTGTAAAAACGACAACTTAATAAATATTGATTCCCGTATTTTTTGTACAGTGTTGTTTATCCTCACTGCGTGGGAAAAAATGTCCAATCGATGTTTAATTATAAAATATATACAACGTGGAATTTCGAGGTTGGGTTTTGAACCCCTGTGAGGAAACACGAGGATTTAATAGTGTTAATTCTAATTACGAGTGTCAAAACAAGCCATTTTTCAAGCAATGTCAGGGACGTTATGATGAATTGTATAACGTGGGATGTGAAATTCACAATTTAGAAAGGATGAAATTAAAGATACGGTAATGAAAACTACAGGGAATATGATTGGAAAATAGGGTTAGGTACAGTTCAAAACTTACACAATATTAGGCTCATTAATAATACGCTTAGAAATAACCATATGCAAATCCAATAAGATTGCTATGCAATTGTACATTCAGAAAATATAATTATGTCCCTGCTTGAAAAAGTACAAATAAGTTTATGCCCCATATTCATAAAGACAATTTGGTCCAATTGCAAGCTACACACCCTGTATATGATATTTTGACTCATTATTCATTTATTGAATAAGACAGAATTGTTAGCAATAAAATTAATCGAACATGCTGTACAATACATGTATGTCACTTTGGATAAAATAACCATTACACCTTATCTACAACAAGTCATTGCCCTCTTCAAATTGTGGTTATTTTTTCGTACACTTGTTAAACGTAATTTAAAAAAATTGCAACATAAATTCAATAGAAATCTTGTTGTTTCGTGTTTGTTACCGACCTGCCAGTCTTGTTTGCTTTGTTTTTGATATAATTGAGTGTTTGATCGTTCAACTCTGTCATAAGAAGTGTTTATACCACCCTCTTTTGGACAGATACATCATAGGGTAATTTGAAATGTGATTGATATACAATCTTCAAAGTCCATATTTTAAGGATATTATTTCGAGATAACTGTTTAATATATGTAATGCCATACAATAAAAAATATCAATTAAACCATTCCCAGAGGAAAACTTTATCATTGATTATAGTAATTTGCTTAAATTTAAACCCAGGCAAATTTGAATCAAAATTCCAAAGCTCACTGAATTTAATCACTCCTAAAGTAAACTTATTTGAAGATTGTTGTTATTTAAAAAACAAATACGTCTACTAGTGGGAAAATGTAAACAGTTTCAAAATATGCTTCAAAGCATAATATTATTTTTGTTATTAATCAATAAATAAACATATACAGTCTGCTACGATTTAACGAACGCCAAGGGGATGGGACATTCGTTCGTTATACCGAGAGGTCAGTTTATACACCTTAGCTTTCCTTGGCTTCTTTCATGTCTTTTCTGACACCTAGCAGTTTTTAGCGACTCAAATGACAGGTTTTTTTTTGCCCCAACAGTACTTCTGTCTGCTATTGAACACAAAATACAATTTTTGCCAAATACTGGTGAGTCTACCTACTAAATCTGATTGTGCAACTCTATTTGCAGTATTTTGTGCGCCCATTAAGCGTTACAACGTTTACAAACCTTTAAAACCTTTTTAGAAACCTTTAAAACCAATCATTAAAATCAACGAAAATGTCTCTTATGACGCAACATAAATTACAGAATAGGTCTCTGACCAATAAGAAATAATTGCTGTTCGTTATAAATAGTCATTTAGTATTTTAGGATATTATAATTATAAGGAGCCAACCGAACCGTTCGTGATATCGAGAGGCATACATAAAGTGTATATACATTTTGGTCGGGTCTATGCAGTCACTCTGTTCATTATATCGAGAATTAACCGACTATATTTTACGTACAGTATGCTTTAAAATTGCAATGGCAAATATAATTGGTTTGGTATTTTTTTAATAGGCACTTTCAAATAGGTGGCTGAAATGTCTTTGGAATGCCATATACCATGCCAATACATCAATTCCAGTCACGCTAAAGGTGCCAGCCTCCTATTTGAACGTATATACGTCCATATATCGATTTTAAAAATGTATTACTGAAATCTATATACAACACAACTGCAACATACGTTTCCACCGTATAATTTAACATTGATGTCTTATCTGCCAGTTCAGTATCTTAGATAAATATTTGATCGGGATATTTTGAAGCTTAAATTGGAACCGGTAGAGAAGTCATGACTCCCTTTGGACTGACCTATAAATAAGTCCGTTGATGGCCACTATTCCCGAAATCCAATTGATTGTTGACCGTAAGTCTGTGCTTTTCCCCTTTTTCTTGGAGGACAATAAAACTGTCTTATCGTGTGCCACAATAAGGGCGAGGATTTCTTATCGTATTTTCTATACGTGTGAGCTGAATTCCCCCCACAGCTCAATTGAATTGTTTTCATTTTGTCACTTGGTCATTTCGGTCACGGTTCTGTTTGATGACTTAATGAAGCCGGACTTAGTAGCTGAGCATCAGCAGAGTCAACGTTAGTGGAAGAAATCCTATTAAAAATGCTGGCCATCCCTTTGTCGATGGTGGCATATAACAGAAGAGCTTTGCTCTCATGAAATATGGAGAGGATCTAAACACACCATCATTTCTTACTAATTCCAACCATTGCCTGTATTGACAACACATCTATTATTATACTACATCAGCTGCAAATTTAAGCCATTTCGGGTTGCAAAAATTTATAAATCGAATATCTACATGTATGTAAAAGAAAAGTGTCTATGCGTGAGCATGTGTGTGTGTATGTGTCGCAAAAACTTTTGATCCATTAACCCGAATGTTCCCAAATTTTCCACAAATACTATTCTACATCCGAGAAAAAACATGGGTGGGTCAACTATCTCAAAATGTTACCATACTTCCCCCAACATTTTAACCCTTTTTCATGCTCGCATATGTATGGATGCATCTTGAGCTGGCAGTTTACAAAACAGTCTCCAATTGACTGTATATTAGTTCTAAAGTATATATTTGATAATTTGCCACTCCTTCTTTGACTTTTATAACTGCATACAACATGGGGCATAATTACAAGTAATGTGGTAAGTAAAAGCAATATTTAACAGATTACAAAATGGTGGTTTTATTTGCTAAATTGTATGAATTCTGCAGTTCTCCAAAGGAAGAGTGGCAATGCAATAAAGTTATAATTAAAAAAGCCTATAATCATATGCTCATTTTTTGTTTTTTTCCTGATTTTTGGGCTAATTTCTGGGGTGTTATGGGAGACAATTTACGAAATCCACGAAATCCCATGTGAATAAATTTGTGGTTTTGAGGAACCCTATTAATTCTGAATGGTTCTATGGTCTGCGGAATACTAATTTGAGCGGTGGAAGAAATAAATATGCATGCTTGCACTGTACAGATGTTGTTTATTCATTAGACATTGCGGGTATTTACTTTAGGACCGCATTAAGTAGCTGTAAAAGTCACACGAAGTGAAAGATTCTCTTAAACATGGCATTTTCCTGACATGAAGATGAGTTTTGTTTTCACTAAGGACTGATTGACCGATTCAATGGAGTATGTATTGTGTGAAATAGGGATTTTTAATTGGATAAAATCCCTCTAGGGGAATCAAATGAAAGCGATTTGGATCTGGTTTTATTTATGTTTACCAGTGACGAGCCTAAAGCCAATTTTAGGAAGGCCGTGTTCTCTATTGCAAGATATATCTTTTATTTACCATAGGGTATAAAAGGCAAATTAAATTTATTTAATGTTATAGGTCTTCTTCATGTTACTGCAGTCAGATATATCTTTTATTGACTATAAGGTAGAAAGTCAAATTAAATTTATTTAATGTTGTAGGACTACATGTGCATATAATATGAGATTTGCTTTAGGCTGAAGGTAAGAATGAAAGATGCATTTTCAGCCGGAGTAATATGGAGAACTTTCATTGATTTTTTTTCCTTTTAATTTTAAAAGCAAATCCTTAACTTAGATGAAATCGTTAAAGTTGCAGAACCAATGGACAAATGTGCCGGACATTCTTATGCAATAAATATAATTTAATAAATAAAATTTGCTACAAAATTGGATGCCTCATTTACTTTAAACCTTATTTTGTTTATTGTTATCATAAGCTATAATTTTGTTAAAAATATTTTAAAAAATATTGTAGGTACTGTGGTCTTTGGATAACGGCATCTATGCAAAAACACAATTTTTAGTCTGCACTTGAGAGATTAAATTCCGTTAAAATATTTATTTTTTAAAATTATAGCTGATGATAACGATAAACAAAATAAGTGAGTATATCCAACACAATTTATCATGTGACCAGTAGGCCTAGACCCTCTTAAGCTTGTAATATGATCCGAGTTACTGTACACAATTTTCTTCATATTAAAATCTATCTTCTCTATCTTCAAGTGCTTTTTTAGTATTCAATAGATATGATTTTAATTTGTTACAATTAGAAGTTAAGTCTATAGCATGGGCATCTTTGACTGGGGGCTTTTGCAGCAAATGTATGTGGTCCTAAAGTAAATACCTGCAATGGTTAATGAATAAACAACATTGGGTAATAAACAACGGGTGCGCTACTCCCACTAGGTAGTACGCTATATGGAGGTCTCTTATTCGCAAGTTTCACTGTAGCATTTAAGGACTTCAAGAACCAGTTTTGTACGATCACAATGGCGAGCATTTGCTATATACCTACTGTTGGAAGTTTTTTAGTCCTTGAGCTTGATATCATTATATAGTAATGAGCTTTCAACACCCAGGTTGGTCACTTCCGCACTAAGCCACTTCATATATACCTTTCTTCGCAACACCTCACCATTTGTCGCCCAACGTTTAGTTATTAGTTTTGCTTTTCGATTAAGGTTTTTTTTGGTGTTCTATATCAGTTGTCATAGATCCAACGTTGCCATTTTAATGGTCAACGGTGGTGAAATTCTTTCTCCTGTTCTTATCTGAATTTAGTAGGCTCACCTTAAGTGTCAACTCAGGGAGGGGATTATTTTTTAAGACTCCCAATAGCGGCTTTGTTATTGAAAATGGTTAAGAAACCTTCTATTATGTGGAGATGTCTTTCTAGAAATAATACTAGGGCACAAGATAAGAATAACGTGGCTCGATCTAAGATGGATGGCTTCATTTAATAGATTATCCAGTGACTGGAGCGCCTTTTTCTTTTCACCAAAAATTTATTCAGGGCCAGACCTTTCTCGCACTTATGCGCTTTATGAGTAGATAATCCCTTCAGAGAGCTTTCTCTGGTGGCGAAAATCTTTCAATCGATTTCTGGAGGCTTCATTCTTCCTTCTTCAACAAGCTTTTGTTTCGTTTCTTCTCCTAATCGCTTTTCGAGCAATTCAATTAAGCGAATTGTTGAATGCTAATATGCATTAACATTAGCAAGTTAATGCCTGGTCTACTTAATCCTCCAATTTTTGGAAATTTTAACTTGCTATACACAAAACTCTTTGATTTCTCTTGATTGTATACACGAAAAATTGCAATAATTCCTTGCAGAATATTGGATTGCAGAAATCAATGCCATGTGTTTTCATCAACTGTATACAAATGGTACTTCTTTAATTTCATTTACATTAGAGTTTGAAAGTATTGTATATTATAAACGTTAATAGATCTAAAGATCAAACGTGTTTTCTTGGCCACACTGATTTGGCAACGCTGATTTTATTGTATCTGTTTGAGTTTGTCATGAGATAATTTAAAATTTCTACTTGTCAATTCCAAAAAGGATTGGAATTTCGTTGAAGATAAAAGCTGCATGGTCCAACATCATTTGAATAAAATTACATCCTTGTACATTAGGAACAACGGGACCCATGGGAAATTGAATTTAGGGAGCAGACAATAAAATGAAAGCATATAAAGGGTACGTCTCGTACTGTATATAATGCACTATAAAAAAACCAATAACAAACACAATAAAAATGTTACTCCATTTCAAATCGCGTTCAATTTCAACTTCTCCGTAATGGAAAACAGTCTCCTGCTAAGAAACCTGTTGTCATTCTATCCACTTTTCTCGCATGAACTGCATTAGCTTGGTGTAATGACAATACAAGGTGCATTTTTATTAATGAGGCACCCTGTATAGCTTAAACTTTAGCTGCCCCTTAAAGCTGGCAATTACTGCTAGCATAAATGCTAGCAGGGATTGCCAACTAATTTCATTTAATGTGACGACGATTTAAACGTCGATTAATTGTAAAAATTAAATAACTATAGTAAATTCAGTGTTAAATTCAGTGCAATAGTATAGTGTAACAAGTAACAGTAAAGAATTGTACAGTCGGCTCTCGATAAAACGAACAATGGCTGGTTCTGACCAAAATGCCTATACCTCTCATGTACATGTATAAAAAATCGTTCGATATAACGAACGGTTAGACTGTTCTCTTCACAATCCCCACATTACTAAATGACTATGTTTATAACGAACAGCAATTCGTTATCGTATATACATGTATATAAGCTTATGTCAAGAGACAAAGAATATCCTGTTGTGTCATAAGATTGCTATTTTCCTTGATTTTCAAACATTCTAAAGCTTATTTAAAGGGTAGTCTAAATTTGTGGTTAAGACCTTGATGAAAGACTTCGTCTCGATTTCCATGATAATTAATGGTATATCAAGGTTATTACTTTCATATCTAACTGAGTGCATTAAAGTAAACATGTGCGTACTGCATAATGTATCAAGCATGTTCGCTAGGTCTACAGAAAATAAACGAAATTCCAAAAGGTTTATAGGCTATATACATGTATATAGTACATCAATATTGCAGAAAAGAGATGTAATGCCTTTCCCAAACCTTTGCACCATCGTGAAATACATGTACATTTGTTGCAACCTCTCGTTTATGGCATGATGTTAAGGTGACCTAACCTCTTTTCTCATATGAATTTGCGATGCTTTCCTCTATGCATAATGCATTCTCGTCATGTCCTTGTGACAAACTCTTGATATTGAAGCCAGATTGTGTCATGCATTTTTACTATCGTGACACAGGATATCGTTTGGACACACTTACGTTCCTTATGAATCCCTGCAATAACATCTGGCATTTTTTATCACAGAAGTTTATGCAAAAACGCCGTTTGCGAGTCTGATTTCGGTGATATCTTAGATAACAGGGTTGTTGATCCAACATAAATTTTCAAAATCTATATAGTTTGCAAACTTCATCATATGAGCCTAAAGTGGAGGCTAATGAAAAGGGAAAGGCAGTTTTTGTTAAAAAAATCGTTGTTTTTACAAACTCGCATTAATTTTAAATAAAAATGGGACACATTTAAAATGGATCTTTTCTAACCGTCATTTTTATTAATTTTTCAATTACTTGTAAACACGTAATTAAATTTCAATCAAAAATTACACCCGGGTGTGGAAAACATTATGACCATGTATGGATATGCATGACAGTATATAGTCATGTACAGTGTATGTGCCACATTTAAACTTTGAATAGCCACATACAGTATAAACTCGTAAAAGGACCACCTCTTTATAGTGACCACTTGTATACAGCGATCTAACTTGGCCATTTTTTGAGTGGTCACCTCTAGCCGGTTTTACTGTAGTTGGGTCATATTTGCACATTGAATGACAACATGCTTGTGCCAAGGTTAGTCATGTATGGGCAAAATTTAGCCTAAATTAACTATAACGTTGAGGAGCACTGAAATACTAACTGTTAATAGTCATTAAACCAATCATTGGAAATATTACGAGTTATATACATGTATTATCATGAGAAATATTAGCATAATGCTAATATTTTTAAAATTTCTACAAGTATATTGTTAAAGAAAAGCATTAATGCATATACATGAATGCAAGGGCTATACATGTATATATACTTATATATATGTATATTTTAATGCAACGTCATAATAATGCATGCCTTTACTATACGCCATCTTGGATTTCTAATTTAGGTTGTCTCTTCTTATTGTTCAGCGGTTTTGTTATATAACAAACTAGAATTGATTTTGTTTTCACAGCATAGCAACTGAACGGGTTTGCCGAATATCTATTACTGTTAGGCAAATTATACCATGCATGTATATGGCACGATACTATTTTATACATTTTCCATTGTCGCATATGTGCCTTGAAACCAATTCTTGTTTCCAAGAATTTTAACTACAGCATGTAACATATTGTATATGCCGGAAAGATATTTTATCTGGCACTTGGATGTGAGTAAACATTTCTTGGAAAAACGGAAGATCATCATATATAATATATAATATGATGTAGGAGAAATGAAAATCAGACGAGAACACTCGAAATTGAAGCCATTTCCTTTGGTGTTAATTTTTATTTATTTCGATGTTTAATGGCTGGTTTAATTAAGCTTTATGGATATAATGGGGATTAAATAACCCATTCATTGCAGATTAGCGCTCCGAGTTTTTCACCGAAGTCAATTTTCATGTAATGAGCAATAAAGTTTCAACTAAAATAAAGTGCCCGATTTTCCTCACTTAAGCTGGGCTTTAATGGCCATTAATAATGCTAAGATAAGATGGATGTTAAACTACACGTTTATAGGCAAATACAGACTGAGCTAGGAACAAAGTAAGAAAAAACGAGCTAATTAGAGATTTAATTGAACATTTTTATTTAACGACAACTTCTTTTGCATTCTTTTAAATTATTTAAAACATGTTTTCATATAGTAAAAAATATTCCGTTTATCAGACCCGGTGCTATTTTGTCAATTAATATACAAGGTACAAAATTTTTCTCTAATTTTTCAAATTAGTTCTTCCTCTAAGTGTACCTTAAATGTCACCAAGTGTATACATTGGCATCATTTTCCATATAGGCTGTTGTAAACAAACTTCGAAAACTACCCAGTAAAAAATAGGAGGAAAAACAACGTTGAATGCAATTAGGCAAGCAACGTATGTTTTCGTCGAGTGCAATTGACGGTGGCCTCATGATGGAGTATATTTAAAGGTTATTGATGATTCGTCGTCGCCTCTAATTACCTTATTAGTGCATTAGCATTTGCGTTGGCTGTCGCAGCGAAATTAATTGAAATCCCGCTTGACCTCAGATTAACGAATCATTAATGTAGCAAAAAACACACGACTCCCATTGATTATATGCCGCTCACAAAGCTACAAATAATTGGTGGGTCGATAACGAAATCAATAGCATCAATATTAGCTTAAGAACCGTGAATTGGTGTTCCAACATGGCCGCCTTTGCACTTTGGAATTCCTATACATTTTTGCTTACGGTTCTAAAATAAGAAAGAAGGTTATGAAATGCAGGAATGAATCACCTTATTTCATGTATTTTCAATGGTGATCCAACATGTTATCTAAAAAAATATTTCAAGATGGCGGCATCCATTCTTTCATATTTGTTTTCGGTGCCAAAGATGCCAAATTCGGAGTTTTAAGATCTAGGATTTGCATTGTATTTTTATAGACATTTTTTTCACATTCGAATGTCTGTTGTAAATACATGTATGTTTAAATAAGAAAAGGATGTACATGTATGTATGTTCTGCAAAAACTTTTGATCCACACTACAGATTGCTTCCAAATTTTGCACGTATGCTTATTAGCATGTGTGAAAAAACATAGGAGGATTCACGACCCCAAAATGTTACCCAATCTCCATGCTCACTTATAGTAAAAACACTTAAATGAGCAACAATGCTATATAGAATGGTGGCGCTGCGATAGATCAGATTTGTGTTTGAGGTGTTCCATGATGGCAGTCGCTATTCTGATTTCTAAGAAAAAGCCATGATTCATATTACATTGCCATTATTATTCTTTAGTTTTGCGACATTTCAATTCATGTCTGTTCTTGTTTTAGAATTGGGATGGATTTGATTTGTAACGTTGGTGTTCCAAGATGGCGGTCACCAACAGGCGCTTTTGCAACTGTAAAAAGAAACTAGGTTTTCATGGTGGTTTGGAAACATGAACTTATATCAGCAGGAGGCGTTCTTGTAGGATCCTCCTTCTAATTTCATTCGATGTTTTTTTTTTAATATTAAGCAAAGTATTGATTTTTGGCGATGATATCATCCTCTGTATTGTTGACAATTTTGAAGTGGTTTCTCTTCGGATTGCTATTTAATAAGCTTTTCGTCGTTATTAAGCGTTTAAATTTTGAATTTGGAAACGAAAAATGTGTCATTGTCCTATCAAAATGTCGTTTCGCGACTATGGCTGCCGGCGGATCTCCAATTTTGATAAACGTCTTCTTTCTTTTGACAAATAAGTAATGGCGGTTGCAAGTATAAGCCTACGTGTCGCCATTGAAATGAAACTAATTTGTTTGCTATTCTGGGAATAATGAGCTAGACGCTAATGAGTAATTTTGCTAAATAATTGCGAAATTATCGCATCAGCCCGTTAGGATTTCAGCGAAACTCGGCTTATTGTTTTTGAACCATTTTCGTGACAAGCTTTCAACGAGTAATGATTTTTTTAATTTGAGCAATGCGGCGTTTTAATACGTCATTTTAAACATGACGCATGATACAAGGGCCGCATGTTCAACATAGATTTTTTTTTCTTAAACATCGATTGCTGGAAATAAGTTACTTAAAGTTTTCTGACCAATTATATAATAACTGCTGTATTTTTGAAAAAGTGTATAATGGATGAGGTTGGTCCTATTTACCGTTTCATAACCATATGGTAACGGTTCTGGCACTTTTAAGATATTACATCTATATGATGAGCAGTATCTTAGCCATATTCTGGCATATTTAGTACAAAGCATATACTCTTATATCGCATTTCACCATCGGCACTTTATGAATAACTTAAAAGATTTCGAAGTTAAAAGGGTTGCATACCAGAATAAGCCTTTTTTCCTAAATTATTTTTTTATTAAATTTTGCAAACTGTTAGGAAGAAATTTAATGTACGAGGACCTAGCATAAATATTCTATTATTTGTTTAATTTTTTTTGTTTATGTATATGTATATTCCATTTCATGGAAATGTGCAAGTAAAGCTTACCAAACCCTCTACAATTATAAACTTTACAGTCATATTTCCATGAAATGGAATATACATACACATAACCAAAAAATATAAATAAATAATGGAATACTTATGCTACATCTTCGTACATTTCATTTGTTTCTAACAGTTTCCAAAATTAAATTAACAAATAATTTATAAAAAAAAGGCTTATTCTGGTATGCAAAGGCCCTCTTAAGCAGATTTCTTTTAATAGGTATGATCAACATAAACATTGTTATGCATTTTCTTAACCATAAAACTGAAAAGTTTTGTTTTATAAGCATTAATTAATTAGTGCACAAATATGCATGGCGAAGCCTACTAATGCTATAGCCTCTAGGGACAAGTAAATCGTCGGTATATTAATTAGTATCGACGATGCTTCTGTTTTTAATTAAGATGGCGGCACTATGGCTATCCGCCTTCGTTTGTCTCTCTCCATTATAATCCCATAAGGATCGTTTTAAGTCCTAATTGCTGACGTGAAATGACTAATAAAGCCCCATTTTATGAGCATTGTGTACCAGCATTAAGAGTGTTAACTACATCGCATTAAAGACCATTGGTGCAAGCCTTCTGGTACACGTAGACTTTTCTGGACAGCTCTGTAGGATAGCATGTGCCATTTTTTTCTATTTTAAGGCTTTTAATAGTTATTACATGGCTTAAGCGACGGTTTTATTGACTGTTATAAGAATTTTTAATGGGAACGTTCTGAAATGTATAGAAACCTACTTCAGGAATAAAGTAAGTCTTCTCAATGTTCAAATAGCTATAGTATACTTAATGGGGGAAAAAATCCACTGTAAATCCGAAAAAAAAAACTTCTTGGAAAGTTCTTCAGATAGAACTTAGTCTGTCGTGATTTATCGGTAGAGATAAGTTATTGTAAACTAAATGCAAAAGCATTTTTTAAAACTTTGTATCTGTTAAAACAAAACATATTGGGTGCAGTGATAGCTCTGCATCAAAGCCTGGTAGCGATAAATCAAAATTTAAACTGTCTGGAATTATCTAGTATCCATAAAACAAGATTATCGGGCCGTTAGCATAAAATATTGCAGCCGATTTGAATGGTTTATGATATTTATCATACGGTTTGGCAAAATTGATTACTTATTACAGTTAATCGTAGATTACCGTTAAAATCTTTTGCATGACAAAATGGAAACAATTACCCAGAATGCTATGAAACTCCAAGAAAACTATCAAACAGCGACATCAAATAATTACATTTCTGAGTTAGTCAATCTTTAATATTGTATTCCTTTTAGGGTTAACCTCGGGTTAAAATATAACTCCTGGTTAACCTCTAGGTTAGCTGTATGTGTTGCATCAATTAACCCTTGATAAAACAACCCCGGGTTATAGAACCCATGTTCCAACATGCAGAAAACAAAATGGCCGCCCTCTAATTCTAGAATATTAACTCGAGGTTAACCCTGCCTACTCGCTGGATTAACCTTTCGCTCCATTTTTTCCCTAACCCACGTTTGTGCAATGCAAGGGTGGGTTAACTAAGGACCGGTTGCACCAACAAAGGTTAAGAATAACCTAGGGTTAGACTGCTTTTTAACAATTGGTTAACCCACCCTTGCATTGCACAACTTGCGTGGGTTAGAAAAAAATGGAGCGAAAGGTTAACCCAGCGAGTAGGAAGGGTTAACCTCAGGTTATTTGGCGGCCATTTTGTTTTCTGCATGTAGGAATATGGTTTCTTTAAACCCTGCGTTGTTTTATCAAGGGTTAATTGGTGCAACACATACAGTTAACCTAAAGGTTAACCAGGAGTTATATTTTAACCCGAGGTTAGTAAACCTTAGATTTTCACTTTTGTTGGTGCAACCGGTACTTAAAGTGCAACACATGTTGGCAATCACTGCTAGCTTTGCTGCATTCCTGATTGCCTACGTCAAGGGGCAGTGAGTACACAGTGCCTCAAAATGAAAAACAATACTCGAATTTTAATTAATACCAGTGAAATTATTTTAGGTCACAGACGTCATATTTAGCTCACACGCGATTTTTCACCAGGTGACTGTTTTCCCATTCTTGTACCAAGTGAATGCAAAAACGTCCATATGATCAGTATGTTTACCTTTAATTATTTAGAATTTGCATAATTTTTTTTGTTTAAAACTGGCATTTTTTTATTGAGTTTGTTAGCTTTAATCCCTGTATAGTTTACATCAAAGCTTATTTTTCCATGTTAGTCTAGCTTCAATATATACAACCGTAGTGAGGTGTGTGGGCCGGGGGTAAGGGGTTATATTAAATAAAATAGACAACATACCAAGCAACTATTGGGCCCTTTCGGCATGTTTTGAGTTGATTATATCTTCGATTCTGTCATTTACCCCCATTTTTTCAATTCTTCTTTAGTGAATATCCCTGTTATTTTCTGGTTTTTCGATTTGCGATACAAGTGTACGGTGTACCAGCTTCTTCTAGAAGGAGGGTGGGATGATCTGACGAGGGTGTGGGGGTAGGGTTAAATGATTGATCGAGCGCCCCACAGCGGTGGCTTTTGTGGACAAGAGGCCCCTCTTCTTTTGTGTTCAGTCAGGGTTATAGGAAATGACAAGCAGAGAGGACATTGTTTCACTTTGATAGGGTTTTTTTTTGGGGGGGGGGAAATAAAGGGGTTATTGCATGGTGAAAAAGAGGGTTGAAAGTAAACCTTTGTTTCGTGCACAAAAAAAACGTGTCTTTCTCTTTCTGCGCTTGTGTACGTGTGTGCCTATTAGATGGAAACGATAGCGAGACTTGTAGCAGCTTTAAATGACAATCCTCCAAGTTGCTCCCAGTGAAAAAGTTTGCTTTTTACGTCTTTTGAATGAAAAAAAAATTGTGAAAAAATGACGTGAATTGAGCAAGGAAAAAGAGGGGGTTGAAGCAAAGGAAGGTGGGGGTAAATGCTCATTTATATGCTTGGAAAACACTGCCTCTGTAATGAGGAATTGCGATACACTCGATAAGCGGAAACTGATTTACAGAAATAGAGGGGATTTGTGATTGAAAAGAGGTATGGAGGTGAAAAAAGTGGAGAAAGTTGGGGAAAAAAAAATAGAGGAAATTGGAGAAAAAGGGATAAACAGAGTAGGATACAGAAGGAAAAAGATGGGTGATGGTAGGTATTGACCAAATAGGAGAATCTGTACATGTGTGGACTTTCCATGGACAATATGGCATCAATTTTTATATATGTCCATATATCACACGTGTCCCCATCTCTGTTCATATAAACTATTTTATGGATAAGAAAGTAGTCTTTATACATGTATGGACACATACATGTATTATGAGAAATTTTTTTTAGTAATACTGTAGTTGATCTGGGAGTGGTTAGCAAATACACACAGACAAAGGTCAAACTTCCTGCATTTGTTGTTGGTAAGCTCTCTTGATGTTTCTGGTCCTTATAATGACCTGGGAAGGGATCTTTGGTATAAGTGCAGGAATCTTCCAATGCAGGAGAGCTTGCCTACAGTGTTGTGGAATCCTGGATGGATACTGGATGACCATGCAGCCACAATGGAGTGCCTCTGTTAACTTCTCAGAGAACCTCAGTCAGGTCCTGTGCAGTTTCTCAGTAATAGTCCTAGCTCAAAAAACTATTGGTATTCTGTGCAGCTGGCTGCAGAAGAAGTAGGCCTACAGTAGAATCTGCATATGGATTGCAGAGACTGTAGGAATTGTGGAAACTGAACAGCTGCCTCAGCCATGATGTTGCTAACTCGAGCTAGGCAGGGGTTAACCTAAAAGTCAACAAAAATCATCATGACACTAGTAAAAAATCATATTTTATTATACCCCACTGCTTATATTGAACATCTCATTGTTATACCAATTGAAAATTATGTAATCTTGTTGATTATTTATTATCATTGAATCCTAATATTAAGGGACTCATGCCAGAGAGTCCCATAGAAAAAATTCCATTTGATATCTGAGTATAATTTGGTTCTATTATTAATAATCTGATAGTCTCATTAGCATATTTCATAATGCTATTATTCGCATACAGGTTTTCTTAATGAGACCACTTGAGGGAGTCTGGACAAAATAATGGAAACACTTGTTTGTAATTCGTATTCAATATAGCCTCGTATAGTCATATTAATAAAGAAGTGATTAAATGTATAGCTTTGTTTTCAATATGTTGACACGTATACAGAATGAATCAATTATTCTGCCCAGCTGTTATACAAATATATATTTTTAAACTATACAGTATATTGGTATAATATACTTTTCAACGAGATGTGATGCTATGCAAGTGTTCCATTTGGAAATAAGTAACACAAAAGGTCTTCCTTGAAGCCATGATTTCAAATTTTCAAATTCCTTTTCTGAAATATGGATTTTTCGACAACATTTCCAATTCACTGCAAATTCCAGATCGTCCAATGAGGTGTTCAAAACCGTCATTTTGGCGTCTCAAAAATGTCACCACATTTGTGGGGAGGGGATAAACGTTTAGGCCCATTTTTCGATGAATTTTCAAGTTGGCTACACATTTCTCGGAATTCAGAGTGCATCGGAAGCGAATAAAATTCGTATAAATAAAAAATAGTAAAAATAAAACCACTTTTTTTTTGGTTTTATTGGGTGGGTGGGGGTAAATAAACCACTAGTCACGGTACGTAGATTTTGTGGACTTTTGAGAAGGTAGGTTGAGGGAGGGAAGTAAACTTGTCATTCTCAAGCCTGAATAGCTTAATCAAAATCGGGGGGAAGATGTTAATCCACGTGCGTCAAAAAAGGGGGTTATTTCGTAAAAACTTCTATCCACATTTTTTCGAAGGGTTTTGTTTCAATCCGCTTTTCTGATTGCTGGCATCAGCGTTATTGCCATGCCAGGCAAATGACGTCTTATTTTTTTCCCCAACGCTGAGTTTGCGTTTATGACACTGGGGGTAAATGGGGTTTTGAGGGGGTAAAAATGAAGGGGACTGGGAATGAAAATCAAAAACCGTGACAGGTTGCAGGATATTATTTCGTGCGGAAGCGAGATTTGGACATTTGTATATATTGATCCTGTCTACAATGAAGGGGGGTAAAAACAAGGGGTGGTGGAAAAAATTTAAAGTGGATCTGGACCCTGGATTTGTCGGATTTACCCCTACAGGCTGAACGTGCCATACATCGAAACAAGGGATGAACATAACACGCACATGTATATTATTTACACGACTCAATTTTCACAAAGCGTGTTTGGGTATCGTTAAAACAACTAAAATTGGTCTTAACAGCGTGTTTACACCCACTTTCCTAACTAACAGAAATAATCAATATGTCAATATTAATATACATTTACATGAGTATTTTTATCATTTTGGATAAACGTAAATAACGTGCTAAAACGTATTAAAATGCACGATTTATGTTTGTTGAAAAAAAAATATGGATATACTGTACATGTAGGTCTAAACATGCAAGTGTAGGCACTAACATCTATTAAAAATATGGTATTGGATGCACGTGAACTTTATTACTCGTTCTTCATTCTCATTGGCTGATCTTATCAAACTTATAAAGGGTATTTCTGCATGTAGATAAACAGTTTTCAAACTTCTAACACCCTGTGGAGCCTTACACTTTGAATTTTTATTTCTATAGAACCATACATGTTCAAATGACTACTTGCATGTGTACGTGTATATAGTAAAATCTGGCAAAGTATTCACCTCTTTATGGTGACCAGTTTTCATGAAATGGATTTAGAGCAATACATTTCTATTATAAAAATTCTTTGTATAGTGACCACTTGTCTATTGTGTACAGTGACAAGTGTAATTACAGTGTCAGTTGACAATGCATCTAATAAAGTTACCAGTTTATCTGCAGTTAGGTCAGTGATAGTTAAAGAAGAATTCTCAGGAAAACCCAATTAGCACAGTTTACTTTAGACATGACGGCTAGACTCCAATATACAGTGACCAATTTTGCAAATCCTTAGGGTGTTCACTTTATACATGTTTTACTGTACTACTGTAATGACTATGTAAAATGTGAACAAGCTGGTACAAACAAGTGTGTAAATATTAATGGACGATGGTGCCATCAGCGAGCATTTGCTTGTATAATGGAAGTATTTTAGTTGTTCATAGCTGTTGAAACAAGCTTTCCATTCACCAAAAATAGGTGGCTATAAACGAGATATGTGCAAATTTATTGCCTTTGATACAAATTGAGATAATCGTAAACAACCTGATGATTTCACGTGATATCGTCTCTTGTCACGCGATGCGAAGGCGTTTTATTGGTGAGGATCTCGTTACGTAATCACGCTAGTTTAAGAGTCACTTAACACGTGTGGGTTGAGACGTTGGCCCAATATGGCGGATTGAGGATGTGATACCATGTGATGTATGATGATGGCAGCATCATTTATTCTAATGGAGGGCAAAAATGCAATCCGTTACACGTTTAACACTCCTATAAAATAAACGTTTGAAATATGACTACATGGACGTGATGCAGTTGGAAGGGACATGTGTTGTGCGAGTCGTGCATTTTTGCGTTTGATAAAGTTGATGTGTATCGATTGACGCCTTTGAAACATATTTTCGCTTTCGGTGTCGTGAATGCATTTGACGAATGCGGTAGGGGAAAAAAATCGCTTTTGTTTGCCCTATTTGTAACCAGGTTTTCGTTATATATAATATGGAGCTCTATGGGTGTTATGCATACATTTGAAAGCGGTTTTATAGCGCTCTCTTAAGTAAAACTTATTAGTCAATAAGCATCAGGGATGATACAAAAACTAAGACAACTTTCTGATTAAATGGCACTTACAGCCTCTTTTAATTCTCCTCTTCAATTATTTCCATATTTCCATATTTCCATATTACTCTGAATGCCTCAAGTAATATTAAAAAATTATGACCCATTTTAATCCCCATTATAAATTAATACAATTTGTTGAAACAGGTTATTGCAAACAAACGGATTGTTACAAAGGTATTATTTATTCTTAATTACGATAATTGATCTGACAAATTTGGGTTGCTGTCAATTCATATCTACTAACAATATTGCTGGAGCTTGAAATATTCACGATACAGAGTGTTCAAAAAGTACTGTTTAATATTAAAACCAAATTTTGTACTTCAGTTGGCACATGGCCTCGATTCTTTTTACTATCATTGAGAGGATTTTCTTCTCAATTTAAAGATCTCAAGGGAGATGGTCCAATCCTATTCGTCAACGTTGAGTTGCAGCTTAATTTCACGTATAACAGGTATATTTACATCTTGACTGACGTTAATTAGTTACGTTTTTCACATCTGCGTTTACGTTTTTTTTAAAAAGGAAATAACACTATTCCCAGTTCACGTTCTTCAAAATCGTTCAAAGTTTTGTAAATGAATCCTATGTTTTTTTGTTGTCTACTCCACATTTGCGTCTTATTATTAAATTGCTATTGTATTCAACACCCCCTTATCATCCTCCTCATTCCCCTCAATTCCGTTCGTCTTATTATCCCCTCTGTTTTGTTTCTCAAATATGCGCTGACACATGGTAACAAATGGATGCTTCGTGCCTCCTATTCCCCAATGGATTTCGGTAATTGTGTTTACGCACCATATTTCCTGCTGGTTTCTGTTTCGGAAAACTTTTTTTTTAAATAATAATAACAGCGAAATGGAAGTTCAGGTGCTATGTGCTTTGACGTTTAGGGAGGTTACACATGGAACGAAAATAATTTCGCTATAACAGGGATATGTGCACGAGTGTTTGATAATTTGTATTTATACAATATATGTAACAATGTTTGAGCCATAGCCTTTGAATGACTATAGTAGGCTCCTTCACGCGAACGCTGTTAAGCACAAGCCGGCAATTCGCTTTTCCCGCGTAATTTAGATGTGCGCATGAACAGCACATGCGTACAGTGAGTATGTACAGTGAGTGAGTACAGTCAGATTACTTAAAGCAATGTATGAACCAAATTAGTTTACAATATAGCCTTCAATTAACGGATAATCATGAATCGATCACTTTACACATTTGAATAACCACATACTATAGGCCTTTGTACATCTATAACCTGTATGGACCCTACTACGTCTACAATGGACATATATAAACTATTCTTATCCTTAACCATGCATGGGTCGTAAAAAGTAAGTTAGAATTAGTGTATATAAGGTATACTCAAGCTTACATTTGAATGGCCACATATGCTGCCAAATACATGTATGTACATCTATAACCATGCATGTAAGGACCATATTACGGACATGTATAAACTATTGTTATCCTTAAGTTATTCATGCATGGGTCACGTAAGTTAGAATTTGTGTATAGGTATAATCAAGCTTAAACCAAGTTTAATTAAAAAGATGATGATATAGCCCTGTGAACATTCTGGATTTGAGAATATGACCCTATAGTTTACATGGTCATATAATGTTTGTATATTGCATGGTCAGTGGTAAAAAGGGATAAAATCTTGACATTTATGGTCTCTTACAAACGTACACCTAGATGTATATGACAATAGCTTCTGATGTGTCAAATTTCTGGTCTAGCCATACATGTAACTGTAGCTTATTTAGAATAAGCCTTATATGGTAGAAATGTTTTTCCACCTTGTTTCACCCTATGAAATGAGGCGTTGTAGCAGAACTAACTGCATAACTACCTCCATGTTTATTCATTACAAATTAAATGGAATATTAAGAACAAAAAAAAACTATTCAGCAACATCAGTAAGCGGAATGAATGGGATAAACATAGCTTGCAAATGTGTGGCGCATATTGACTTTATGGCAATCTGAATTCCAAAGAATGCATCATGGGGAGTTAAACGGGACATTAACACATTTCGAACGCACATTCCTGTAAACCGGGCCAAATGCATTTGTCAATAGTGAGCTAAATACAAGATGCAAATTGTCAAGCAGAAAAGCTGTAGTACATTTGCTAACATAAAGCATATAAAAAACTGGGTGAAGTAAAAAATAGAAATAGAGCGTTTCTGTCAAACATGGATTTAGCATTTCTTAAGCACCGATCAGTTTGGGTTGCCAAATTAACACATAATGGACGATTTTTTAATCCTGTTCTTTATCACATATATGTTTTTGAAAAAAATCTATGAAGCTGTAATTTAAAGAAACGATATTGCGTAATTAACATTAACAAAAACAGTTTAATGGAAAAACAATTTGCTGTAATCTACTTAAAGTTATACTTAAAACAACATTTTTAATGTTTGATAGCGTTAATTTAATTTAATTGCATGAATTTGGCGAATAGTGCCGTTATCTCTTAAGTGACATGTTAATCAGTGATTAAAAGTAAAGTACTATTGGTGTTCCCTATAGTGAAAAATCTTTTATGAGACCCGTTTCCACTGACATGTCACTATACTGAATATCCCGATTTAACATTATTAGCTTACATATTGTTGAGTATGTTCTTATTAGAGTGGACTTTCATTATAGACTGATACATTATTATTAAGAGACTCATGCGACATACAGTCGCATATAGTTATACGTATAATGTAAACAAAAAATGATTTACAATTTTAAAATTGTTGCATTTTTATCTAAAATTTAATATATATAATTTTTTTATTTTACTAACGAAACACTAATTTTAAAAAAGCAATTCCATTTAAATCATTGTTTTCTCAATATTAATGGTTTACAAGATTTTCACTTTTTCCAGTTTTATAACCGGTTTCACTATTTTTTATAAAAATTGTGTAATTTCATATAATTTCAGCAAATTTACCACATGTACGCGGCCCAAATAGATTAATTAATTACTATTTTGTACTAATTTTGTTTTCAGTCAAAACATATAAGGTGATGTAAATCACTTTTAAACTTGTATTTCTGTGTACAGTATTATTTTTATTGCATGCACATTTTTATTTTAGATAAATCCGGATATAACGATCTGATTTCTTAAGTCCCTTGAATATCGTTATATGCGAATTCCACATATAAGCGATACAATTCAATAGCGTTTAATTCTGGAAATATTGTGCTGAACATTCCGATTAGAAGTTGAAAATGCGATAATAAAATGCATTGTTCTCCGATTAGGGCTTCTGGTTCAGTCTTCCCTGATACGATTCCAAATCTCGAAATCTTACGAGCATATTCCGATATAAAACATATGGCATTAAAGAGAGGTTTATTAAAGAAGGGTAAAAGAATCCGATTCTATATAGATCTATGAAACGGAAATCAATAACCTTGTTAATGAGAAAAGGCAACGTTAACGGGTTGGCATTGGGTCCCTTAACCTTTTCACCTCTGCAGGGACTTATTTGACTCATGACCTTTCCAGCTATTTGTAAAAAGTAACTAACAGGTGGCGTTGAGATCTACTTAGATCTCCTTTAATCTTGTCTAAGAGAACATAAAAATCGAATAAATTCCTGGTTAGATGCACGCATGCTCCCCAAGTGCAAAAAATGAGGCGTTTAAATGAAGCAGCATTATGTTATGACCACTGAACACGTGATGTAAATGTATAGGGTCGACACTTCTAAATTTCAACCACGTCAAATTACAAATCCGCATACTTGATAAGTAGATTTTAATCCGCTGAAATGACGTCACTCACGGAAGTACATGTACAATAATAAAAAAATACAATGTAGTGTGTCCGATTTTTATTTCGTGTTAGACACAATAAAATTAGTAGGGAGATTAGGCTGTGTGCAGTTTCGAATTGCACTTGAATCTGCCTGTTAAATAGTTTACGTTTACGTGTACGTGAATAAGGCAGGCTTTGCGTGCGCGTGAATTGAACACGATAAAAAGAAAATAACTAGAGAGATTAAGCTGTCTTGCGTTTAACGCAAACGTAAACGGCAGTTTCGAATTGCACATTGGCCTGGCTGTTAGATAGTTTAAGTTCACGTTCATGCGTATGCAAACCCCGTCTGCTTCACGTTCACCTGAACGTAAACTTGGGAAAATACATTGAAAATGACAGTGCTGTCAGATTACTTGTCCTGCATTTACGTTGAACGCAAGACAGGTTAAGCTCGCTATTGAAGAAGGCAGTGCTGTCAGATACGTTCACGTGTACGAAAGACAGCTTAATCTCCCTATTAACTAACGAAATTCCAATCGTCACAGTACGAATAAGAATATAATTATTTGATATTAGAGAGATAAAGCTGCAAGAGCGATTACGATACGTTTACGATTAATGCGTCATCACCCGCAAACACGCATGCGTGGGTACCAAAAGACGCAAATTTATGACACGTTTATAATGCGTAATCGTAAACGTATCTTAATTGAACGTGCAGCTTTATAACGCTATTGAACAAGCATTTCCGCGATAATTAAACATCGTCGACTTTTCCTAATTAAGCGCTTTGGCACTTATGCTTTTTTTTATTTAAAATTTTTTTTTCGTTTTATTTTTATTTAAGCAAATTTGGAAATTCGCCAAAGTGGATTTTCATCTATTTTTATTCGCATTTATTTGGCAATGACTAGGCCTATCGTCAATTGGTTTAAGCTGTTATGAGCTGATGTTGGGGAATGAGGTGGGAGATAATATTTACCCCATAACCCTCATTCACCCCCGAACAACGTACGAGAGCCCTCCACCGTTATTTAAATGAAAAACGACAAAAGGTATTCATTATTAAGCCCACGTAAGAAATTAGCCCGCTGAAGAAACAATGGAAGTTATTGGGGAAAAGGAGGGGGTAATGGCGCTGCTCTGGAAAAAAAAGGGGATAACATGAAATTAAAAGACATTCATGCAGCAGCACAGCTTCAGGAATACGATTTATGGCAACCAGCTTAAGTTGATTACTTTCAATTCTTAAAGATAAGAAAGGGGATTTCATCCCCACTGTCTTTATTCCACCCCAAAGTTACCCCTACAATCCATTAAAAAAATTCCGGATAAAGGCTTTGCGATGGAATAGATGGGTGAGATGAATCTGTGGAAGATTTTGGAAGGGATTCAAAAAAATGTGGAAAAAAAAAGAAGCGATTTGCATTGTATTGGCCTTAAGCTTCATTTGAGTTTCATCTCCTGTTTGGGTTTTGTGCCCCATTATCGCCAAATGGCGGTTTGTGATTAATGGAGACAAATCTAGTTTTGATTAAGTCGATAGATGAGGTCTGCTGAACTCATTGATGAGTTTTGGAATGGAGGCGTTTTTTGGACAGGTCGTTAATGCTTTATAGCGTCGTTTAAATGTAGTAGAAGGGCCTATGGTAAAAATGGATTTAGATTCAGAAAATTCAAAGCCTGCAAGTTAATATTTCATTATCATAGTGGATTTATGCATGCATGTATTTCGAAGTGTATATTTTGGCAGTTTTATTATGTGTGATGTTTACGTTATTCTCCTCTTAATGACCTGTTTGATCTGACAATTATTTTCCCATAGCTAATTGTTTAAAAGTTGATAAGTTGGGTGCTGTAAGTTGGCTTTGTTGCCCACTAATCATCGTTTTGAACATCATCAATCATCGTTTTGAAAGTGATTACCACACCTTGCATCTTGTTTGCTTTAAGCCCCTCGAGTTTTATCGAAATATATTTATGGACCGTTCTAGACTTGCTTGCATTGTAATTCGTCAATAGGGTAAAAAATGAGGAACGACCTAATGATAAACGGTATGTCTATAAGGGTGGGGTCCATTGTAACATTTGGAAAAACAGTGTAGACTCTGCTTATTACAATAGCATTTGGTCAACCTGACTGAATTTGCTATTATTCAAGGCTGAATTCTAAAGGGAAAGTCTGTACTGGAATAATTTTTTTGAAGCTATATGGTGTTATGTTTTCTGGAATTGTTTCAATGTATGCTTTATTAAAAAAGCTGTAGCAAACCATGCTAACACCGGTGTATGAAGTGATTGCCCGCCATTTAGGGTTAAAATTAGGTATTGGGGAGGTAGCGAAATATTTTAAGGAAACTATGATGTTTATCTTAATTTTATAGCTTACTTTAAAAAAATCGTCAAATGAGATAGTGTCCATATGGGACACAAACACCCCAGAATCTAAAGTTAGTCTTCTAAAGTTTGTCGCAAGCTAAACCTGTTTGTACAGAAATATTTTAAGAAATTAATTATTTAATGTTTTTGGTAATTGTTTCCATTTCCTTTTTATATGATTAAGTATATCGCAGTTACTGATTTAAGAACTAAATGCCTTTTAAGGGGGCAAACTATGCTAACACAGTTGTTTTGCGGTGATTTCCACCAGTCACATTACAAAGGTTAATGATATAATGAATTTTTTTTAAATACATGGTATAACATTTCTTTGTATTTGGTTTAATTTCTGCTTTTATTTGAAAAAAGATATCATATTGAAATATATTTACTAATGTCGGAACTAGAACACCCTCTTAAGTCGGTAAGCTATGCTAACATATGTGCTTTCAATATTTGCCCGCCATTTGGGGTACAAGGGGTACTATAAATATTCGATTAAATCCCGGTCTCGAATAAACCCCGGGTCGTTCATGAGTGTAATTTCTAATGATCCTCGATGTTAAGGTAATCGCTTTGAGGGTACACACCTCACATTTTTGATAACTTCACCTAGGGTATAGGAAATTCCCCTTATTACTGAAATGTGAGCTAGTAAATAAAATACCGGAGGTACAAAAAATAATAAATTCTGGATTTCCTTACTTAAAATAGACCCCGGGGCTTTATTCAAGTATATTTACTGTAATAGTGATATCGGTATATCTTTTCCGAATTCTTTGAAGGAGTTGTCTAGTGTTATCTCAATTAATGATTTGCTTTAAAAAGACTATTTGGCAATTGGAAAATATGAGCTTTTATGGTCATTCCAACTCTAGTATCCATATATTTATGGAGATTTTGACCTCGGGGGAGGGGGAAATTCCAAGGATTGTTGGCATGCCTCCAACTATGCTAATCTCAGTTCCAATAGATATTTGGAAGTTGATTCGAGGGGCAATCATTAGCATGAAAAAGGTCTTCAATTTTTCTTCGCTCCTGTACTAGTAGATATTTTACCCATTTTAATTACTAACCATTAATGCATTAAAAAGCCACATATCCTGATACACACCATAAGGTCCACCAGACAATGTAACTACCTAAATTATCATCAATTTGGCTTTACACTGGAATATAGTGACTTTGCTTATTAGCAACCCCTGGAAGGTGGCAAACCATCATGCTATCACATGTGTTTGCAATGTTTGCTTACCACCAAGGGGTAACTAAGCAAATGATTTCTTATAACCGCTGCTAATCATTAACAATCGATTACGTAACCGGTGTTCTCCGCAATTAACTTTTTTTAGATTCCAGTGGTCAATCTGGTTTCGTGCAATGAATGAAATCCGTTACTACGACAAAGTGAGATACTTTTTGTTGTTTGTTTATACGCTCGTTAAGCTTATTGTAGTTTGTTTGTCTTGCAATTGGACATCAAACACAGACTGCCACCTTTTATCTCTTTTTATTGTTAGTTTAAACGCGGTGCAACAAAAAAAAAAGTTAACGATGTTTAATTGGCTCTTTGCGACTTATTTTAAATTGTAGTCTGTTGCGCGCCTTTAATTATGTGGACACACGCCGAAGTCCATTAGTGGTCAGCCTAACGGTCAATTCCGGTCTTGTTCATGAAGCTGTTAATGCTTTTCCCATTTGCATCGCTCGTTCGCGTTTCTGATGGAGATGGTGATAAAAAACGCGCTTCTGTTGATGGTTTGGTCAATATTGGAACAAGGGAGATTTCCCTATCCACCCTTAATCCCACCCCAGTGACGTCAGGGATCATGTGATTGAAAAACTCTTGCAGTTGGATTCTTAAAGTGTTGAACTTCTTACAGCATATTGTTAAACATGTTTCATATCTAAAATACCTATATCTAGAATGAACTATATCACAGCATTTATTACCCATAAGGGCAGCATTACTTGCAGCGCCTCCTTGTGGTAGTAAGTTTCAATTTTTGTAGGGGATAGAAACGCGATTTTAACACAGAATCACATTAGAAATAAACCTTTAAATAATATCTAGCGATTTAATCATGATACCGAAATGAAACTTTCGGAGGATAATGGTACGAAATAATTTTGAATTTTTTCAAAATTTTAAAATAGTAACTTTTTGAAATATTAATGAAGAAACTATCTTCAGTGCTTGATACTGCAACCTCCTTTCCCCTACAAGTTTTCAATTTTAATTTGCTACTACGTGGCGGAACCTACTCGCGCATGCGCTGTTTTGTAATGCATACCTTGTCCATTGCACACCTGGTCAGGGAGTTTTAAAAACAGGAAAAGTCAGGGAAGTTGAAAATTTCAGTTCTGTCGGATGGTATAGTAACTATACATAACTTCCATATTTCGGAGTTGGCATTCAGATATACAGAATGTCTGACCAAACAGTAAGAATGCTCGTCGGAATAACTCTACTATATTACATTTTTCTCGATAGTGTTTGCATAAGTAAATGTTTACTCTCTTACTTTAGTAAAGTATACTAAGGAAATGCTGATTTATATACGCAAACCTTTTTCCACAATGACTATTCTGTATATAAAAAATTGCCAGGGTTGGATTTATCAAGGGATTGTTGTCTCCTAACTTTATATCTAAATCATAAATTTATCCGAATCCGAAGAAATTGCTTCTTCGTACGTTTGAATGCACCGACTAGTTTTTATATCCTGGTGATTATTATTTTTCGTTTCCAATTTTGTTGCTGGACAAATTGTCGTGTTTCTTGTATCGTTTTGCGACGGCGTTTCAAAAAGTAAACAGAAGATCTTTTGTATTCCACATACTGTACTAACGCACCGTTCATCCATGTATTCGCCAAACAATTCGCTTAATCCATCGATAATCGGCGAATAAACGCCGGTGACGTCACGTGGTTTACTCTTCTCTCATTGGCTCCGTTAAGCATGTTAAGAATGGACGAAATTACGATAATTTGATTACTTTAGACAAGTTTTAGACGTTCATTGGGGTGTTTTAGAATTGACTAACAATTAAGGCCATTAGCAGTTATGCATTACCCCCAATTTCTAGGGGGCTATATGAGGCGGGTCAAGCAAATTCAAAATATAAATATTACATTTGCTTACATAGAGCTATAGTTATGTGGCGCCACTCATACTTCTCATGAATAATGGCCTCTAATTATAACGAACAGCTCGATATAACGAATGTTTCGACTAGTTCCTTCACTATCCGGTCGACTAGGCTATCGAATAACATTTCGATATCGTAGTTCAGAGTTCATATTTTAAATATTGGTTTTAAATATTTAAGTCAATATAAAAGAGACCTCTAAGAAAAAAAACGCTCGATATAATGGACAAACGTGCCATCCCTTTCACGTTCGTTATATCGAGAGCCAACTGTATTTTAGTTAGCATCTCCAATAAACTATACGATATTGATCTTATAAATGGAGCTTATTTTTATTTGCAATGGTTTGAATGTACGAAAAATTGCCATCTATATAAATACAGACAATACATTCGAAACATTTGTATATGAGAGACCTCTAGGCAAATACACCTACAACTGTGGAAAAAGACCATGCTTCTAAATGCAAAACTTGTAGTGAATATGAAAATTGAGAATGAGGGGGCCGTAATCCTTTGTGCCACCAGGGGATTTGCGAGGACTATTTAATGAAGTGCTAGTACTTCCGTTCATGATGTTCGGAAAGGGAAATGTGCTAGCTACCGGATGGAGAAGTGTAACGTCGTGTTGATATCTGTAATGACTTTCCTTCTTTTAAGCAGAAAATTCTTCCAATGAGGATAATTGGTTCCGTTTGCAGCTACCATTTTAAACATGTAAATTTCCCAGTTTTCATTTGAATTTTGTCTTCATTTTCATACATTTCTAAAATTGTTTTCTTTTTTAAAAAGGCTGTAAACGGAAATGAGTGATTGATTTTGGCGTATCTGCCTGTTTTACGTATGCTGAATCTGATATGATTAAAAGCACGTTTTTACAACGTGTAATTAAAAGCCCCGGTCACGAAGCTTGTCTTAGATAAAATAGGACTTCTTTTGGTTTAAAAGTGGGCGGCCATTATAAAAAGTACCGGTCACGTTTTCAATTTTGTCTTAGACGAATTAACAATTGTACAAATAAAGGAATTTAAGCTGAAATTTAGAATAGGAATGCCCCCAGTCATATCATTGGCGTGGTCACGCATTTTATCCACTCAGGGCGCATGCGTACATCGAGCTTACTAGAAATCTGTCCAATTTTCACATGGTTTAGGACATAATATAGAATTCGTGACCAGGGCTATTATATTTATCTGTTCCATCTATTTGCTTATATAAGGCGGAATTAAATTAGCTTAAAATTTAAAACCTGAATGCCACGGTAATATCATACCATTTGGGACGCATGCGCACATCTAGCTTAAGAATTTGTCCAATTTTCAAATGGTTTAAGACAATACAGAATTCGTGACCAGGGCTATTATTTAATTATTTCACGGAGCTTAATTTTTTATTTTCATAGAATTAGTTTGCTTTTCCTACTATATTTATTGTATAATTTTATACTTTTCATCCTCTTCAATGTACAATATGGGCACTTTGAGAGCTTGCTGTACCGTTTAGTAAAATTTAATTGAGTTGAAAGATTATCCAAAAAAATATGTTTGTATTAACAGTATTAGTTGTGATTCAGCTTCGTAATTAAATCTAGTGATTATCGGATTTCTACATATACACAGTGATTTATTTACGATTTATAGGATTAAAAGCAGTTAAAATGGAACTAGAGTAATTGTCACCATATTGTAGTAGAATGGTATACCAAGGATTATTATATAGTTTGCAAAGTGACGAATTGACGTTGCATTCTGGGAATTAGGTGTGGTCGCAATAAACCCATTTGCGACCGATTTCAAGGTTTGAACAAAGCGAATTTTGGTGTAATCCGATCGACGATAATTGCCTATAAATGCGGCTTTCGTTTGTTCATGTTTAATTATCAGCTCAATGGAACCCAGGACCGGAAGCAAACGTTATGTTAGGGCAATCCTAGGATTGGGAGTGCCCATGGTCACAATACTGCGAATTTTGGGCAGATTTTATGCCCGTTATTAGTACTAATGCTAAAATGCACAATGATGCTGATAATCGTGCTCTTATAACAGGTACTTAACACTGCAACCATCCGGGAATAATTCAGGGTTAGCGATAACGAATTTCGCTGTAAGTGTTTTATGGTTGACCCGCCAATCGTTTGCTTGGGTATTTAAAAGGCGATGATTGCAACAGATAACATGCTGCATTTTACGGCGCTCGGTTTATTGGCTCGTTAAATATACTTTCTCCCATTAAAAATAGTTTAACGGATACAGTTGTCTTTTTATAGCTTCGTAAAAATGCTAGATTACTCTGCGGCAACTGGTAGTTGTATGGACTGTTTCAATAAATTTGATTCTGATACCTATTAAGAGCACCTTGGGGTTTATGTAGCACCAAGGGTAATGGCCCTTACTGTTGTATTTGAAAAAAATCATGTTTTCTGGGAGTTCTGATGATCATGATATCCAATTTGCCATCAAAACATTTAAAAAATATTTTCATGGAAATGTTTGTTTTACATTTGCATTTTGCATATTTAATGCAAAATACACCAAAACCTGTAAGTAAAGCAAACCATTGGAACTAAACGAAAAGTTGTACGCTACTTTGAGGGAGTGCTATTTGGAGGTTCCGTTAAAGTGATGACCATTCACGCCGTGCCGATTGTGAGTTATGGCTGTTTCCAGGGTCATCGCTATATAGAGGTTCCTAATTTATAGGTTTTGGTGTAAATGAAACATTTATAAAACCTAGTTTTAGCAAGTTAGTTTTAATTCAAATTTGCCATCCATCCTTAGATATAAATATAATTCATCAATTTGAAATTTCGAAAAAATATTTTACAAATAACTCGAGATGGTCATCAGTTTTCAAAAACAAGGTGATCATCATTATTATATATTGTGAGGTATTTTATCTACAAAACGTCAAAAAATGTCATTTATATTCAATAATGTTCGGTTTAGATTTTCTTGATTTTTGAAATTTTTTACAATTTCTTTGAAATTTTTATTTGTAAAACTTGTTTATTTACAAAATACGTAGATTTGCTCAAGATATATGATTGCATGTGTTCACGATCATAAACTTATCCCTTTTCTAGCCATATTAGACACATTAGTAGATACATTAAAGCTAATAGATGAAGCGCTATTACAATATAATAATTGGCTTCACAATACAGAATATCACAAGCTCGGTCAGCCAACTCAAGCATCCGTCAACTAATCAAAAATTTATATTATGTTGGCTAAGTTTCCCCACCTTCAAATAATATTTTAAAATAGATTACTATATATGAGGGATTTTTAGCATTCTTTTCATTTGACAATGTTGCCATTGTACACCTCGGGCATATATCAAGGAAAAGCAATTGATTTCAATAAGCTCCTTGACTGAAGTTGTCTCGTAATTCGCATCTAAATCACGTGGTCATTTTTTGCTTTATTATTATATTACCGAGTTATGTGATTCATCACAGGTCATCAAAGTGTTAAATTAAAAAATTGCCTGTGCTGAATAACTAGAATGAAGAAAGCAATTTTCACCATCGATAATTGCTCATAGAAGGTCACATTAAAGGAAAGTAGGCCGTAGCTAACAATCGATTAACTAATCCCGATCAAAAGAACCCGGGTCAATTTACTGTAAACAAACAAACGAAGTCGGGTTAGTTAACACCCCGTTCCTATAACAACGCATTGCATGTACATATCCAGAATGGATATGGATTTTATGCTGGTCTTTACGGCGCATGCGCCGACCTTGCTAAATTTTAATGTACTTGTATACAGTATCATAATCGATTTTGGAGAGGGATAAATTCCCGAAAAATTAAATAAATCCCCATATATAGCAGATTTGTTTATGTCTAAATATTGCTCTTTTATGTAGGCATAATACAAAGTGGCATGTACCATATAAGGATCAAAGGAGTAGCGCTAATCATATTATAGGGAGCATCTTTTAACTTCTACTTCCTCCAACGCATTGTTAAATAAATAATTATGGACACTATTGGAAAATAAGCGATGGAGCAAGTTTAGCTAGCTACTTGCACTTTGCGTGACCGGAAGGAAAAACACACAACCGTTTGGGAAAACATCTAAGATAATTTTAAAAATCGATTATTTCAAATGGAATTTTGAATACGCTCATAGAAATGCTCATTTACAGGGTGGTCCAGCTTTTTATATTTTTTATTCTTTGGTAAAAAAATAAGAATTTTTTATTCGAAACATTTTTTGCAAAAAAATGATAATTTAAAAAATTCTGAGCATTTTAAAGTTTGAATTACTAATGTTATTAGCGAGATTTAGCGACACGCAAAAAATGCTTATCGTTTACAATTCCGTTTACAAAGACGTCGACATCGTATTTTCTAGGAAAAACATGTCAATGTGGTTAGCGTTAAGGGTGCATTAAGGGAGGCGTGCTCAATCCCTCTATTGACGACATTTTTTTAACGGAATTGTAAACGGTAAACAATTTAACGTGTTGCTAAATCCCACTGTTATATAAAGTACTTGCAGTTTGAAGTTGAAAATGTATGGATTTCCCAATTTAAAATAGCATTTACATTAGTTTTACATGTATATGCACATGTAAATAAAACCAAAACCTGTGAATTTGTGCTATTTGGAGGGATAGTGCTATTTGCAGGTTCAGCTTAAGTGATAACCATGCAGACTGTGCCGATAGTTATCACTACTTCCTGGGTCATCGCTATATCGAGGTGCAACTATGCAAGGTCACTATAGCAGCGCGTGCTTATATATAAAGCGAAACTTTTATAGGTTTAATTTTTACCCAATTTCGGATAAGTTTGTAGTGACTGAGGCTGAGAGGAGCTAATTTCCTGATTGACCGACACAACAAAACATGTCTGTCTATATACCCATCATTACATATACAAAATTAAAGCTAATAGATGAATCGCGATTAAAACATAATCATTGGCGCCGCAATCCTATCCTATTATATTAAAGTGTATACGTACATGTACATTGGTTCGTTTGTTCGCAGCTTTGGATGTTGCTAAAGGTTCTCGCCGGATGGCGCCACTGCACCTGCGATCAATGGATTAGGGTATGGATCAGGGGATTATCGGTGGATTATAGGGATCAATGTTAGGGTTTTCAGGATTTGAAGTAAAAAAAAAATTAAATACTCTTTACATTTGGACTCTTTCCCTTGACAGTTTTTTCGAGTTTTTTATACTTTTAATAGAAAAAATTGCTCTCTTTGCTGCTACCTTTAGTGTAATTATTCTTATTGTAAAAAAACAACAGCAAAGAGCAATATGCCTGGTTCTACAGATTATATCACAAGCTCGGTCAGCCCACTCAAGCCTCCAACAACTAAGTACAAATTTATCTTAGCGTGGATTAGTTTTCCCGCTGTGAAAGTACCTGGTTAGGACGTAAATCGAAACTTGTCCTTCTAACTATAAAAGGCCGTTTGTCGAGGTTGTATGATTTGTAATGACGTGTGCATTCGACAGCTTGCAACGTGTCCTTCAGTTGCCATGACGATCGTTACCGACAAGAACGGATAAAACTGATGATATTTTAGGCTAATAACGTTTAGAATATGCATTTTTGATATCATACTTTCACCTTCAGCTATAATTTTTGTTTCTGAGAATATATCCCCATCATTTCGCTATATCGCGGTCGTAAATTTGGCAGCCATCTTGTTGTTTAGTCATCGCCATTGCCATCGCTTAAAAATTAATTGGGGGAAAACCCTTAATTGATACTTTAATGCTCGCACGATGAAAATTGATTTTGGGGAAATGCCCTTAGCTCAAGTCTAGAGATCTAGCTAACCTTATATCAGAAAAATGTGTAGCATAAAATATTGCAATCAAAAAATTACTCTACATGTTAGGTTTAGTTTTCTGGTATTAAACGATTTTCATCAAATATGATTTTCTGCAAATGACATTCTTCAGAAAAGAGGAAATGAATATACTTTATTACTGCACCATGGTTTTTTATTTAAAACATATGTTACAATTACAAATGAAGTATTTGATAAATTTGTCTTGACATACCAACTAACATTTTGGTATTTCAGATTTCATTTGTTTATTGTAGAGCTGAAATAATCCATATTCATTGTATATATGTCGATATCTGTAAATACAATATCTTTTTATTCGTATAATCGCTTATACATCGCATTAAATATACATTTGATATCGTGTTTCTTTCCCTTTTCTATATCTACTTCCTTGATTGGCATATTTAAATATCCTATGCGACCGCATTTGATTACACATTCTGAACATTTTGATTAAATCCTTGATATGGCAATTGCTTACGAATGTATTCGTCATATAATTCACTACGTTTATATACCCTGTATACAAGGTCTATTCATAAAGCTATATGAAATAATGAATATCATCGTCGTCGTATGTACGAAAACGCTCACCATGGTAACCGTATAGGGTAATTGATAAAAGGGAGGGGATTTACTTGTCGGAAATCAACTGACGGACCGATTTAATTGCCTGGTTAATTCACCTGCAATCCACTTTTTAATTTGAAACTATTGGGGAGAAAAACATTTGCGGCTTTTCGTATTAATTAATACCGGGGAAATACGCGATTGTTATAACTGTATGCCCCCAGTCACGTTTTTAATTTTCACTTAGATAAAAAAATGCATGATTAAAATGCGTGACCTCGCCCAATTTAAAGTTAATGAAGGCCTAATACTACGGACAGACTATAGAGTTAAAGGCCATTTAGCACTAAATGACCTTTATCTTTTCTGCCTTTATCTT
>JAQGCC010000213.1:0-47851 GCA_034698905.1 Xestoiulus laeticollis | reverse complement strand
TACAGTGGATGCGAAGTCACAATCCAAATTGAAAAACTAAAGAGTGAAGACTAGCATCAGCAAGAAGCAGATGTACATACTGGCTGGTGCACCACTTTCAGTAGCTGTGTGACCCCAAAAGTTTAAAATATTCAAAATGTTGATCGAGTTCATTGCAGGTTTGGTTTTCTTTCAAATTTTAGGAATTGTATACAGTTGTCAGATATACATGTTAAAGTAGATAGCCTTTATATTTGAAAACATCCAGTTTCTGAAAGTGCATGGTGGTGATGGTGGTCTTTATACAGATGATGAATAGGCAATATAATACCATAAGTTCAAAAACAAGGTGTTCATCAGATGGTTAACTGTAAACTTTGTTGTTCTACCATCTTCAGACTTCATTTTTTCGGATGTTCTACTCAACATAAACATATATTGTAGCTTGTACGACCTTTGCCAATCAAAAAGGGCTTTCCGTTTTCGTTCTGAAACCACAATGCAGAAGATGATGGGCAATTTTGAACTGTATACAAGTGCATGATGCGTGCGTGCAAAACTTATCTTTTTAGGCCGTTTTAAGCTTTTTATCACTTGGCATTACAGCGAATTTATAAATAAACTGGCCATAAACCTGGTTCAAACAGTCGAGGATATCCTGGCTAATCACTGCGTTTGATTTCTGACGAGACCGGTCTTTTCAAAGACAGGCGTATTTTGGGTTAAAAATTGGATTAAAGCCGGGGGTCGAAAACTTCCCTTATAAAAGCTCAAAAAAGGCCTCAAACGAACAATAAAAATGGCACTATATTCCATATAGCGGGTATTATTGCCCAGCCTGCACTTGCCACTGGGGGCACGTGTGCCAGCGAGAGGTCACCCAGCGTGACACCCTCGCATCGCCCTCTCCCCCCACAGCTCGATCCCAGATTAGTTTTTTTTAGGGACAGGCTGAGGAGGGGCACCCCCCACAGGTCCGCATTTTTCGTCGCACTATTTCGGCGGAGAATTCCGCAGCGGGACATTAAATTTGACGTAATCCAAAAGCCAGACCGGTAAAATTGGTCGCAACTTTCATTGAATACTGAGCGGATCGATAAAGGGTTGCTGGGTGTCCCTAAAGACCATCCCCCTCCTCTTGTGACTAACCCAATTTGGACAAGACGAAGAAGGGGTTATAACACACCGTTGATCCTCCCTCTTTTTTAAATAGTTTGCCTCGTTCCCCTTGGACCTAAATATTGCAAAGGTTCTTTTGATCCGAGTCGGATGGATCATTAAGAGGATGATAAAGTGAAGGTTCAACGTTTTTAATGGACACTATTAAGGGGTGACCAACGCAACCTAAAATCGAATACATGTGTACTCTACTGCCAATATTGTACATGTATTTTTTTAATTTCTCTACATGCACTATATACGTGAGGTATTTATCATATAGTAGGTGGCCCGCGGGCCATGTTTGGCCCATGGAATCTTTTACAACGGCCCATCGCCTTGTCTTTATGTTATTTTTTAAAAAAACAAAACTTCTTATTCAAATTTGTGGACCCCGTTTGCAGAGTAAACAGATAAGGGATTGCATCGTTTACCCCTCTTATTAGACATTTATCCCCCGCTCTCTTTGCCCTTTTCCTATCAACCGAATATGGGTATGGATTTTCATCCGAGCCTGCACAATTAACTCCTTCAGGCCTTAATTTTTAATAAATCCAAACGCGTCTGGACCCACTCTCATCACGACGACGTTTCAATTACTATTTTACGCGTGATTTTAATGCGAAAAAAAAAATGCACTTTATTAAAATAGAGGAGTGTGAACTCGCGAGCCCGCTCACCGCTGGGTGGCTCTTCATTCCCAAAGAGATTATTCGAGGATTTACCTCCAAATCCTCGTTTCGTGACTCATTTGTGATTCGGACGTTCTCGAGAACCTGCATGGTTAAGGCCTACATATGTGCGGTATTAAAAAATGCAAGGGCGCAATTTTTTTACACACTCGTAATAGCGTAATTCCACATAAGTCCGGCCAAATCATATTCCTATTTTAATTACAAAAGGGGTTGCCTAGAGGAGAGAGTTTCTCAACAAAGGGGGATGCTTCTGGAGACAAAGGATAAACTTTGGGGTCGTATATATATAGTTGTACTTGCGCATTGCTCATGTGGCAAAAATATCCTTCATTATATACTGGGACCAAGATAATAATACATGGACAATCAAAGATCTTAAGGTCAGTTGAAGAATTCTATCTTGTTTTAGACGAAATAAAATTTGGACTGAATTACAGAAACCCAGAGTTGATAGGTTGTATATATTTTCAAACAGGCGCTTCTGATGTGTTGTGTTGCAACACACGTCAACATGACAATTCAATATAAAATAGCATTCAAAATGAAATGATGTATATGCATGGAATCATAGAACGACATGTGTCGTGTTGGCCAAACAAAAACCTGCCTGCACTAAGCATCCGTAACCAAAAATTTGTCCAAATACAAACAAGATGGAATTCCTAGAATTTTGTCTGCAGTAATGATTTTAGCAGTAGAATTTGAGTTCAATTAAGCTGATTTACTGTTTAAAACAGGGGTGCTCTTGCCTCATCAGTTCAACCTTTAATAACCGAAGGCCACAATGCATTTTTTCACAAATTGGGTAGCAAGCAGGCCAACACCCCCACTCTTGCATAGTCTTCGTCAATTTTATACAATGATGTACTAGTACATGTATCCAGGACTTCATTGCGTTATAAAAATTAAGCAATTATAAAATCCCTCTATATTTTGGGTTTGGAGCGTGAAGTATATGAATAAATACGTCATCGTAAAAAACTTGTGGGCCAACTCCACTATGCATAATAACCATATTCACGGTCTTACAGCTGAACCGATATTTTTGTAAAGTCGTGTATCTCCCATTTCATAAAACAAATGAACGTGAAACGAATTCAAAATCAAAAGTGAAAATAAACGCCATTCGACTTAACGTTCTCGACGTTTTTCAACACAAAATCGCATTGCAATCTTCGCAGATTGGGCAAAAGCTTTACTTTCGCAACAGCGAGCAACCGCTAAGTATCTCTCTGTCTCCCCCAGGAAAAAGAGCTAGGCGCTCTTTATTCATGCTGGCCACTGTCCATCTCCCCCACCCACCTCCCAAAACGTTCGAGTGCTTGGCATTTCACGTTGACGTCCCTTCGTCCAAAAATCATTAAATTTCTTCAATTTCCTGCGCTGACCCGCGTCCAGTAGACTGACTGCATGTCCAATCACTCGCCAGCCAATAACCGGACCCATCGTCCAAATAAAAGCCCATAAAGCCATCGAGTTTTTGTGTGTGTGTGTGTGTGTGTCTTCTTCTCTCCACTCGACGGCGCTTTTAAAATGACATTTTTGAATATTTGAACGTCGTCGCCATTGGGCTGCACGTATATTGGCCAAACTCCATCGGCTTTTTCTCCCTATGGCGCTCATCTCTTTTCGATGCGTGCTATAGCGCGAAAGACTTCCGGTTCGGGATGCGCAAATATGAAAGATTGAGTTTTCGCGTCTAAAAGCCCGAGTGAAAAAGCGAGGCGAGAGCTACGGCGCTCCAACATCCAAATGGCTCGCATTTATTATGCTTCCATATCGCTTCGGGGGAGATTAAGCGGTGCAGGGGCTACACCCTCGACTAGATCAACAGGCTCGGCCAGGAAATGAGGTATTGATTTATCTGGCTCGGGGGGTGGCGCTGCGAGCGCTCGCACGTCACGTTCCGTCCTCCGCACAACTCGGACGTTCATATTCGCACTCCCAAATTTCCAACGACATTTTATTTGCCCGGGGGCATCTTTTTTTTTTTCTTTTCGGTGGACCACAGAGTCGATGCAGTGGAGCTTATCCCTGCCGACACTCCCACCTCCTCGTGTCACTTCCTGAGCGGCCCTCGTCCAACTTTCCCTTATCTGGAAAGTATTTTCTCCTCGTATCTTCTCCTGCTGTTGGGTGTCGAGATGCGCTGAATATTCAGCGAATTAGGCAAGCAATGCTACTCGCCATTCCGATAAGAATTTGCGCGTCTTTTCCTGCCATGTACGAAATGGATCAACCGGAAGTGATCCGTCGTCTCCAGCAAGGTGATGCCAGGCAGACGACCCAGCTGCGGGTGCATGCAGCCATAACTGTGTTTGGTGGGGAATACAGAAAAACTGCACGATGGACTATATATACTTGTTTATAAACGCAGATTGGTACAAGGGAGGAATGATGCTTTCTGTCAAAGTCACCTCATATTGGCACCGTTAACGCACAGGGAGATTTTGCAGCGCGGACGATCGGGGGTTCCTTCACGATAACTTGTCATAAATGATGCGCGGGTGCAAAAAGACGCATTGTCATTAGACAAGATTATGTCGCGTTATCATATAGGAAAACCCAGATATAGGAAACCCGATCGTCCGTGTTGCCAAATCTCTCTATTGTCTTATAAATTCCTTGTAGAGGAATATTGTCGTCCAGCAACACCGCAACATCATGCCTCTTAACTTCGATAAATTAATCCAAATTTTTATTTCGTCTGAGATAAAGATTGGTTTGGTGAATGCACCTTATATTTACTAAATGAAATTCTATGGAAATTCTACTGGGAATTATTGGATCTATGCTGTCATATTAGTTTTGTTATTTGGAGAAATGCTCCACTTACTCCAAACGGTGATGCCAAATTATTACAGCCTCCATATTCATTTACATATACACATGAGCGCTGGAGCAATACTTTCGACACTTCCAGAATTACGCAGACCAGTGTAAATATTATAGATGATGCTTAATGCGAGTCGCAGCTGGATCCTATATCGGCGGCCATAGCATCAAATGTAACCGGGGATTTGTATAAATTCAAAAAATAGTTTGCTCATGAGCAAAGATTTAATTGGACGTTTGGAATACATTTCTCGCATTCATCTGCTATGAGCGTGTCGGTTGGGTGTGGCGTAAACTAATTATATTGGCCACCATGCAGATGGACGCAGAAGGGGTTTCATCCGTTTTAAAAAGGAATACAAAAGGGAATTAAAGGGGGGAAGCGACTGGTCATTCGCCTAAACACGGACTAATTAAACTCAAAATAATTCATCCCAGCATCGATCAAAGGCAGAATGCTGAATGTTAATTAGCCCGGCAGCGACGGGGTTAAACAACGGGATTCGAGCACTAATTATATTTGTCGCTTAAGAGGGTCAATTATTACGCTATTGTTGAACAACAACCTATAATGGTCGATGGCCATTTTTAGACAAAATGCATGTGGTTTACATGCAATGCATTAGGTATTTGCAATCCATGAAAGAACATTTTACCTTTATGTACTGTATATAAAATCTTGCTTCATTTACTGCTGTTAACTGTACTGGATAGTAACATAACACTATATAGTGTACATTGTGTAGTAAGCAAGTGATATTGGTTTGTGATTTAGTTTGTTTGGCAATTATATGGAGGACAAAAGAAGGCAGAATATGTCGACATACTATTTAAACTCAAGATGACGTGCACAAATTCTAACGTGTGGTACATGTCCTTTAATCGAAATTTAGGATCAGTATATATAGGAATTTCGGCACCGCAGGACGTGGCCGTGGGTTTTGTGTATTTTTAGCAAAACTCCTAAAAATCTGCAGCTTTAAAACGGCTGTTTTCGCTATGCACCAAGAGAATCCAGGTGTGATTTTTCTCATGATTCCCTCTTTATCTCCCCTCACTTATCTCTTGTTTTTCGCTCAGGTATCCCCCATTCTCAAAGAACACCTCGGATCATCCCCCTCGGTTTTTTGACGCGCGAGGTGCTATTGCGTGAAAGGTTGAAGGTTAATGCCATTTTAAGGATGGCTAATGGCGATTTAATCTTTAGATTCCCTCCCAAACTTTACGAGCATTTTAATTATTTAATTACTTTTATCGCAATCGGGATTTATGGAATGCCCCCACACACCGAAAGCAGGGGGACTGTATATTCACCTCAATGAATCGCACGATTATCGTTCCAATATTAGTATGAAATGCTTGCATCACACGTAAGGCATTACAAAACTTTTACAACGCTTTTATGACGCTTTCATGAGGGTTCAATGACAGTTCCTCTTAACGTCCTCTCGATTTAACAAGCCCATCAATTTCTGCTGGACATTATTCAGTCAATTTTACTGTGAAATACAGCCCACAGAGAAGCATTTTCGCCCAAAACAAGGCAAATTACGCTGAAACATTTATCAGCAATTCGCGAATTTCCCCATTGATGGAGGTCACCAAGGGGGTTCACAAAGGCCCGAAGGGCAGTTTCGCCACCTGGATTGCGACGCTTTAAAGGACATTTAGAAATCCTGATTTTGCTCTTTGGAATAAGCGCCAGCAAAAGAGGCACTTGATGGAATTAAAGCACTGGCCTAAGCATGTACATGTACAGTGTACATACAAAACTTTATAAAATTATACTGAAAACACTATAGCAACGTGGCCATTTAATGGAGTGCTTGAACTAAATTTACGAATTTGTCGTAAGAATTGTGCATATTTTCGACACTGTTCCATACACGATCATTCATAAATTTATACAACAGAGTGTACTTACATGTGCATGGAAACTATTATATGTAGAAACACGTGTATCTTGGGAATGTATTATGCATGTGTTGGTATAGCGACTTTGTGGCATACCAAGTACATACATTATATGGCATGTTGCGTCTATTAATTTTGCATGTTCTCGTCACGTGCACTGTGGTGCACATGCCATATGCCATGTCACCACATGCTCGCCATTGTAGTGGGCACCGGCCTGTCCAACATTGCAGGGATATGCATGCAGCAAAAACTAAATAAGCTCCAATTTAGCTTACCATAGAAGCTATACTTGAGATTGCTTTGCACAGTCATAGCATGCACAAAACCGAGCGAAGGTTACTTCTATTATTGTATTTTTTTTGTTTCCTCAGTACCCACTTTTCTTTTTTTTCACCTGACTCCCGTAAGGTGATGTATGTCTAAACATTAAATTTCTCGAGCATTTCTATTAGTACCACGCTGTTTTACACCTTTTTTCCACCATAACATTTCCACCGAAAACGAGCTTGGCACTTCTTAAAAACCAAGCTTTTAAATATTTATGTTAAGTTCGCTAATAGAATTGATCTTTGTGTAGCTCATTTTGGCAAGCAGGGTCGTGACCTAAAGCCATCTCTAAAATATGTGGCCAATGTTCTCGTTGAATGCAAAGTGGCATTTACAGCTTTTGCATTCACCTATAATAATGGTTGCCCATGAATCACATTTTGAAGTAAAGCAGGTGTTAAAATAGCATTGCTTCCCCGAATCAATTTGGTTTTTGTGCAAACACAATAATGTTGTTTCTATATAGCGAGGGCCTGCCATAAATATATAGATTTCTGCAAACGATGATAAAGTCTCCTATACGTTAGGTTAAACGTGAACATATATGATAGATGATATTCTCGAATATTGCCAAATATTTTCTGAATTAAAAATGGCAGATATTTGGAAAATTGATGGAAATGTTTAAAAAATATTCAGAAATTTAACTATAGGAAAACTTTAGAATATATACATATATTCTAAAGTTTTCCTATAGTTATTAGTATAGTATTAGTATAGTATTATTAGTATAGTAATAATAGTATATAATGTCAAAAAAAGTTACATTCTATGATATATATACTATTTAAAAATCTTGTCAACCAGTTCAGCAAAAAAATGGTGCACGTATATATGCGTAAAAATGATTAAGGATTTATTTGGAATAAGCATGTACATGTGTATATATAGCCCGGGAAATCCCGATAGTAGTTGACATCCTTTCGTTTAGTTTATTATTTTGCGACTGCGTTAAACTTGTTAGGATTTTACAGCACCGTTAATCTGTTTCGGCGAGCGCCATGCTCCTTTATACAAATTTGAAACTTTATTAGATGGAATACATTTCAACTAACGCCCCCTGTGGTCAACCTTATGTTCAAAACAGAAATAGAAAAAGCCACTAAAAGTGTATTTTGAGGTGGTGGGCAGTGCTGCAGACCATTGAAAACTTATTATTCGAACAAAATGGCGCATGAATATTATTTGTGGTCTTAATTTGCATCTTTTTTTTCTCCTTATCCTATTTTATTATTTTTCCGTGCTTCGTTTTGCTAATATGAAACAAACAGGAAGAAACGTTGTTTTGGGGCAATGGCCATTTTGCGCATGCTGGCAGACTCCTTTTCAATTGCCTATACAATTCACATATAACGCCATCGTATGCATTTTCTGTACAGATATATAACAGTACGGTAAATGTACATAATCAAGGCGTTTTTGCCAACTTTTTATTTACTTCGTCGCTATATGATTTGAGCTGCTTGCCTCGATGCATTCCCATGGGTGCAACTATAGAAAACCTGGTATTGTTAAGAAAATTATCGATATATAGGCCACGAAATCGTAAGGAATTTATTTTGTAATACATTTACATGTATAATCAGGGAAATTTAAAACAAATATTACCTTTGCTTAAATTAACATAGCCAGTTATTAGTTATTACAAAAGTTAACAGATGGTAGTTTAAAATAATTTTAGAAACTGGAATCATGTTTCACCTATCATGACCTATATGCAATTCAACTCATCACAGTACCCTATTTATTCAGTCAACAATGCCATGTGGTATACAAGAGGTTGATCATTTTGAGTATGCTGGCAGATTACATATTATGCATATACATGTACATGTATACAAACTTTTAACTGTGCATATATGACACGTCACTTGCTGCCATATAGAAATTTATACAGGCACAAAGTTAAGAGAAAATTAAGTTTTAAAACTAGGAAACAAAAATGCTGCATCAGTGCCCTTGACAACAAATGCCCAGGCACGATAAACATTATTAGTCTGCATTTCCTGCAGCTTTAATCCGCAAACAAGTGCCTCGTACATCATAATATTCAAGTATTGTTTATCGAAATAGCTTGATCACGATTTGCACTATTTATGCATGTACATGTATAGACTGTTTACCACCCTTCATGCACCGGTTTGTTTATGACACTCTTACCGAAACGATTTTCCGGGAATTTCTGCTGCAAGCAACCGCTGCATGGATACTGTATATGCCGAGAAAACAAGTTGACAAATTGGTCAGAAACTGTTTTAGAGGGAAACTCACGCTAAGAAGCGTCGCAAATCACATTAGCTCGTAATTTTTAATGAGAAATGCTTGCTTTTTTTTAAAGACATTTGTAATATGCTTGGAGGGGGGGCTATACAGGGTGCCATTTTCCTTGTTTATGTTCTATGACCCCCCGTCTCGTTAGCTGCAATGCCGAATTTTTCTAACCACCGAAGACTTATGTGCCATTCGTTGATGACCATAAAAACACTCTTGAGATATCACCTGTAATTACCGCTGGAATTTGTTTGAGGGTCCTCCGGACATCTTTTCTTGTTCAACATTGCTTTTGGTCTCCCAGCAAGTTTTAAAATCCTAGATATATGGACACGTAACCGTGGGTATTTGTTGTAAATTAACCTCAAACTTAAAATTGATTTATTCGGTGCCGACGTGTTTTCTCTCTCCACAAATCTTATAGCAGTAACAAACATAATATAGTTAACCATTTATTATATTAACAGCAGTCCAAACTGACAACCCATGGGGATGCCATAGAAAACCATGTACAGTATACGTGTAACTTAGTTGCCTATTCTTGTCAGCTATTTTGATTCAGCAAAGCAATATGTCAGATTAGATCAATTCAAATAAGAAATATTTAAGTAAAAATAATCCAATAATGTTGCTGGAAGCACTACCGCCATTTATGGATGATCCTCGTAATGTAAAAATGTGTCCAGTTTAAACCAGGCATTTTTACTACGATAGCCCAGCGTTAATTACGCTACATGCCACAGATGCAGCGCATTTTATAACGTTTAAAAAGCTTTTTTAAGCTATATAGCCCACCCAAACATAATCTGGTATTTTAATGAATTATGGTGATGATGATGAGATAAGCAGATAACTGAGGTAGTTATTTCGCAGGTGGGCGGAATAATGCACGGGGTTTAATGGGTCATCAAGGTCAATTTGGTTTTTCGCCTGTTTTACCAACGTTGACGGTAGTTACGAGCAGTTATTAACCCCTTAAAAAGCGAGAAATATATTTGAAAAATGGTTTTCGTTTATCGTTGCATCTTGTCTTATTTCCCTAATATGCCCTAATGAGAGAAGGCGAGGAAATTCCGCTTTCTTGTCAGTTTTTATGGAAATAAAAAAAGGTTTCTTGAGATCCTCTTTAACGTTACTCAACTTTGTTTTAGTATACGATATACTCATGTTGGAAAAGTGAAAAGTCAAGAGAACTTGGGTTCCACTATATATGAAAGCAAGTGAAAACAATTGTACATGTATGTAACGCAAAGGGAATTGGAATAAAAATTGGAAACGTGTGAGAAACTTTCAACAGGATTTTTGTGCGAATTTTAACTATATATGTGCACAGCATAACATCTGCATGAGCATTATCCAAGTATAATGTGTATTATTAATGTTGCATTCAGTGATGCATAAGCAATGCCCCCAGACATTTCTTAAGAGGTCGAAACTTCTGAAAACTTCGACAGTATATAAAAGAATAAATTTCCCAAAAGAATAGTTGTTTTCTCTACATTTATTTTGATATTAAAGAGGGCATTTTTCCTTTAATTAAAACTAGTAGTGTTACATGCAATCACCCAGTTCAAATGAAAATGCTCAATCAGTACCTATCAATGGGCATAATAGAATAAAGATGTATATAAAAAACCTGCCAAAATGCGACAATATTGGAGGAACAGGAACCACAGTACTCGCATCTCTGCTTTTCAGGAAATTTGCAGATTGATTGGAGGAGTCTGTATAAAGTCAAGAGTAAGAATTCCAAGTATAAAGCAAACCTGCCTTTTGTATAGTAAAGCTTACTTTCCAAGTACAGTATAAAGACACTAATGAAATTCTCAGACAAAAATTATTTTATCAGCCAGATTCGTGCGAGTTGGCATTTTATCACCGTTAGTCACAAACTCGTAAAAATGCCAAGCGAAAGAGGAAAATTAAAATGTATTTCGGCCTATATATACATGAGAGCATAAAAAAAAAAAATATTTTCTATAATTTCCGATACAACGTTTCATTTTATTTTTATAAATGTCTCCCCGCCCTCCTTCCCTCTACATTTATCTCCGGTATATATATATATATATATATATATATATATTGTGCGGTTGCATAAATATGCATTTTTCATATCCTTTCACAAATAAGCTACGAAGCCGAAATGCGCTCAAAACAGAATCGTTTAAATGCCTTTTCCAGGCTTTCTCTAATATTGCGAGAAATTTACGAGCTTTACATTTATATTTTTTGGTATATATTATATACCCCGATGTGCAGAGCCCCCATTAGGACTTTGGAAAAAAGGTGGGTGGCAAACCCGTATTTTAAACTCCATTACCGGGTGTATGTGAACGAGAATTTACGTCTCCCCAACCTAGTCATTAAATATTTAAGATAAAACCACACGATGAACTTAATAACATCAAAAAAACAGATTTTTTTTCCTTTCTTATTACTGAACCTCTTCCTTGTGCTTAAAAACACACTGAAAATAATATCGATAAACCTCCGTCAATTGGGCACCAATGAACCATCGGAAGCAGCTTCTTTCCCTCATGCTATATACCTTACATGAAAAATGCATTTGTTTAACCAATCAGAAGTGAATTCACTTCGATGAATAGATGAAATTATATACTTTTGAAAAATGTCATGTCAAAGTTTGAATGTTTACACCCCATTGACACCGTTGCTAATTTCTTGAAATATTTAAGGATAGTTTTCAGTATACAGTATTTTACTAAAACGTGAGTTTATTACAAGTTTAATTTTTAAAAGTTATTTTAAATAGTTATTAAGATAAATATGTCCTACCAATCAAATATGAGACATTGAAAACAAAAAATATATCGTATAACAATCAATATCAAGCACTGCAGTTTCCCAGATTTGGCATACATGTACATGCAGTATAATTTTTTTTTTTTTCGATAAGTGGTAGCCCAATTATTAAAGCATAGCGCCCAATGCCGGAGGTTCCTCCTCTTTGAAGCTCTTCTAAAAAAGCGTTATTAAAGAAGCAATTTTTAACATTTTTGCAGCAAATGTCGGTAATTTTCTGCCTGCTCGGCGTTATATCCCCCCGCACTCCCTCTCTCAATTACTAATGTATTGGATTGCTTTTATTTTTCCTCCTACAAATCCATTAGACTAATTTGTGGTTTTATGTTTTAACGATTTTAGCGCACGGACGTCTCCCATGTACCATTATTAATAAATTCGCCATCAATTTTAATGGAGATGTATTTTATGAGCTTGTATACGGGTACAAAAGTTAGACATGCCTTCGCATTACACGCGCGTTAGATGTGCAGCGTGCGTGCACCAATTTCCCCCACTTCATCGTTTTATACTAGAAAATCAAACTGCACAATACGCCGCCAGTATATTTCGTTTGACGTCGGATGAAATTCCGTCAAAGGCAAAACATCCCACCCACTGGATGCTGCTTAATTATACCCATGTAACAATTATTATACAATATATATTCTATATATACAAGTATCAGCAAGACGTCCTTTGCTTCACAATGGAGACAATTTCATCAAAGTTACATATAACGTGTCGACTTGTTTGAAGGATTAAGGTGGAAACATGGATGAGTTGTGGCTTCCATCAGCGAGATGCTTCTCGTTAAAAATCACATGTAGGCAATTTCGGCACATTACCGTATGTGTATACACCACGCACATGGTTTGCAACACGCGTAAACTGAACAACAGCATGCGAAAGTATGCTCATTTGTCCATAAAGGAAAATTTGTTTAGCATTTATGAAGATGTTTTAGGCCAACTGTGAAAATTTGACAGAAGAGGAGTTCTACGTGTAATTGGTTTTAGCCACCAAGACGGCGAGCATGCATGTGGTGGTATGTCGACTTCGGGGCATATGACACGTTGCGTGAGACGAGCGTTATTAATATGCATGTATACTCGTCTCGAGCACAAGCCATACTCTGCAAAATCGCCTTATCATCACATGCTCGCCATCTTAATTGGTGGGCACATTGTGTCGTGTTGGCCAAACAACAACCTGTCTGCTCTGCACCTCCGCAACTAGGAATTTGTCCGGATGCAGTCATAATAGCGACATCCTTCGAGCTTCGCACGTTATACATGTATTACAACCTGAAGAAGCGGACACATTTCCGCATCCTTCTCCGGGACTGAAACACCTCGTTGCATGGGCCATAAACATCCCCCTCCTCCCCAACAAACCCCTATACCTGTTTCGTGAAATAATGCCTCGATTTGCCATAAAAATGAATAAAACTTGTTTGCCCGTGGAAAACGCAGAGGAGAGACAACGTCTCCTATTAAAGATCGTAAACGTGGTAATCTCTTAAGAAACGATAAATGTAAGACAAAAAGGAGAAACGATGCCAGATAAAAATGGCATTTACACCGTAAATCCATTAGATAATAGATTAAGCTTTATGGTGCCAAATTGGCTTCGAAATTTTCAACGCGAATTCATGGAGAGACACAGTTAATCTGGCGCGAACCCAGAGGGGATGAAAAGCGGGGGTTAATGGCGCCATCGACACCCCCGTCATTTTGGGATTGTACATGTATAGAGAGAGACCTTATAGAACGATTTAAAGAGTTAAGACTTTGCCAAGACGAGACTGTTGCGGTCAATGTTTGCATTGGCAGGGGGTTAAGTACATGGTCTTATATGCATCTTCATTCTTGAATAGCCTTGTTTTCCATATACCGCAATTTTTAATGATCGAATCATCAGCATTTCGATGCATGTTTACATCAGGACTTAATTGAATCTAATTTTTAACATAAAAACTATAATTTGATAATAAGTCTCGCTCCAACACCATAATTACTCGTCCCGCGTTCGGTTTCATATAGCAATAATCGAATTAGAAATTGCTTATATTTGCCATATTTTACGAAAACAAAACTTTTTTTCCCCATGCAAAACTTCAACTTGGGAAGAATCATAGATGCAAAAGCGCAGGAAATGTATACGGGATAATCTAAAGCGCGTTTATACGGTGAATTATTAACAACAGTTTGCATTTTAATGATCAAAATGCATTAGGCCATCCATTGATGCTATAAAATAAGGAGCGAGGGGGAGCCATTAATTTCCTCATATACGAGCGTATACATGCACAATTTGCCAAGAGGCGAATTAGAATTTCGAGAATAAAGTTAAAAGTTTGGCTGGCGGAGGAAAAAAAACTTAAATTCTGGGAAAATATATATTATAACGCCCGGTAATGGCAAAATTGTAGATCACATTTTCGCATTAAGAGTGGGAGAAAGGGGGCGTATACAAATTCGCTACACTATATAGTAATAGAAATGTTTTTTTGAAAGAAGAAAAAATTAAAAGATAAATGTTGGATCAATACCTATACATTTACAGTACAGAGTTTAAGAAATGCATGCTAATGTCTTGCACATTTTCTCATATAATACATGTTCAAATTAAAAAAAAGTGCACATCTCTATACGTGTTCTTAATTTATAAGACAATATGAATCACATCATGACTTGAACTCATTAATGTTAAATGCATGTATAGATCCAATCTTTATATTTTATTACAAACACCTGTTACAATTTGAAACATTAACATTTTAACGAATATAATGCATTTACAATTAATACTGCATCCAATGAATATATTACTTACAATTTAGATAAACTTAGTATGATTCTCCTTCTGAATGCTGTTTTCTGACTTAAAATCGAATATACATGTATTATAATATCAGAGAATACATTAAAATTTTACATTTTTAAAACAATTTAAAGTATAGAAATACTATTTGAAGCCTATGTTTACATGTATACGATTTTAAGTTTCTCAGTCCTATTTCTCAATGTTTCAAATACAAGACGTAATATTGACTCGAAAATATAATTACTGACCTAAATAAAAGGCATTATTAATATACAATTTTACATGTATTCGCCACATGATATATAACTGGACTTTTCAAGCATGCAGCATAGTCATCTTTTCTTTTATATTTAAATTAACTTGTGCGAGGCATTTGCATCTAGGGCAATAGAGTTAAGCCAATAGCATGTTGTCATGCAGGTACACATTGCAATTTGCATTTTTAATGAATTTGAAGTGCAACCCGCCCAAGCAATCCACGAAAATCCATTAGATTTTGATTTTGTTGTCTCTTGGCTTATCAATATGCAAGAATTAATTCGTTGATGGAAACAACATTATACAACACTGGCATCACTTTATCAAATTACATGCACGTTTTGGGCTTCAGGGTAGGTAAGGAGGAGGGGTAATGGGTTAGGGGTCAATTTATCAATGGCAAAAAAAAAGAATGCAGTTGTATGCCAATTTCGAATTTTATTGTTATTGCATGGGAATTCGATCAGCAGAGTTTTAAAAGATAAAAAATCGCTTTCTTCCAAATGTTTTCAAAATAATGACAAAGGGAGGAGTGTAGGGCATAGTAACAACGAAGCTATTTAGCTTGTCAAAATTTGCTGTGGCCTTTATTATAAAAAAAGCCACATGTATATCTGGACGTGAGTATTTTTATAAAACCTTCAAAGCTGAAGCACTTGAAAGATGAAAGATGTCGCATTTTTTACGTGCATGTATATCATCTATTTATCTACACCAAATATAATTAAGGAATATCCTAAAAATCAGTTGTAATTTTCCGAGAATTCAAGTACGAGGTACGATGTACAGGTAATGTACATGTGGAGGAAACCGTCAGGTACAGGCAAGTCTAGACTAAAAGCAGGAAATTTGCACTAGCCTTATTGCAACAGAATCGTGTGCTATGGATCAAGCTCAAGAGGAATTACCGAGAGATGAAAAAAGGCAACAAGATTTATCCGTACGCATTCGCAAAGTGTCATTAAATTAATCCCCCGGAATTTTAATGAACCTTAATGCGATAAATTAATTCGTTTATTAGAGCGGTCCACTTTGAACGCGGTCGCCCAAGTCGGTGCAACACGACTGGATTGCATCAGATAAGAAGCGATGAATACATTTCAAAACTAAAATTAAAAAAAAAATGGCTGCGGGGGAAGTGGACAACGTATAGGGCACGACTCGAATATTAATAATTAATGAGACATTAGCTAATTGCGGCCATTTGTAGTCGTCGAGTGGCCACTCAGCAAAGACTGGGGCGAAACTAGTTTCGTTCACCACCTTCTTGGGTTCCTTATCTATAGGAAATATGTCTAGCGGAATGCAAAATCCTATACAGAGTATACTCCCTGTACTCAGTGGTATACTGTACATGTATTTTGGAAAATAATAGGGCAAGCTAATTTAACAGGGTTCGAGATCTACTGTATACCAGAAGTAATTTTTTTTTAACTTCCCAGGCTGGAACACAATTTACAATGACGGTAAAACCTGCTAAAGGTGACCACCCAAAAAAAATGGCCAAATTATGTCACTGTATACAGGTGGTCACTATATATATTTAAAAATTTACACATTATATACATGTATACTGAGAAAATAACAGTAAATAATTCCCCTAAATAATAATCAGTATAACCTTAAACATCCTTTCATAATGGCCTATAGGGACAGTACAATTTGTAATAGCTGTATTACATGTATAAAGAATACATACATTGCTTATACTGAACATTGCCAACTACATGTAACTCCTGTGGCTAGCTACAGGTACCAAAACATTAGGGGTGTGTTCATCCTTGTAGCTAATCATTTCAATATTTGTATTTTGTTAAAAGTGAAAATGATTTCTATCTATGCAGTGTGCCATCTTTTGACTTACATGTACATGTATGTGATAACAATTGAATGGCTACAACTAGCAAATGCAATAATTGGCACACTACTGAATTCCCTGACTATTCCATGCTTGTGGGATCACTTGATTTCGATATTAAGGCTAAGTGGTCCTGGGAGTCTTGGACTGACTACATGTATATGCATTTTCAAAATGTAGTCCATACTTCTGGCCCGATTCAAGGTCATCTATCTTTCGATCGAAGGCGGCTTCCGGTTGCCGAAGGGCCAAAGTTTTCCCAAAAACAAAGACTCTTCAGTAGATGCATTTGCTTATTTTGACATTTCCCCATTTCATTTTTTGCCTCGAGCAAACTATCATTTTAAAAAGTTGATGCCGAGACAGCTTTAATGACATAATAACCGCGACTCAGACGCCTTCGAATCTCTCTTGAATATGCAATTTGGTTTTAATTTCTTTTCTCTTAAAGAAATATATATTTTTTAATAACTGCCTTTCAATCAACACGTGGGGTGTCCCACAGGGTGAAATAACTAGCAATTACGAGTTTAAAATGTGCCAAAAATCTCAAAATGCGGGCAATCCAAGATGGCGGCAGGGAGGGTCAAAGAAACACATTTTTTTTGTGTGAAAAAACTTTTGGGGGAAATGGGGTAAAGAAGAAAGGGAGAGTGGGGGGATCAAGGCAACAGATGCCGACAAGCCATAGGGCAAAATGGTCCCATGTGGTTGTCATGTGGACCAGAGACTAAACATTCCCGCGTGAAGGGAAAACCAGAGGGTAGTAAATAGTCTCGGAAATTATCCTAGACTAATTTAAGTGAGTGGTGCCATACGAGAGTCCCCATTCAAAAATAAAAAAAAAGTCACGGTCAACGAGACGAGGCGTGAACGCGTCCAGTAATATACTTAACCCTAATGATCTTTCCCCAAAAGCATCAATGGTGGATCCACGCCTACCAGGACCACGTACAATGCGAAAAAGCGGTGGGGGGTAGTGGAGTCACAAGGACCCCCGGCCATCTTTTATGGCCCATCACGGTTGAAAAAGGAGAAATTCCTTGGGAAATTTCAGCCAGCGGTCAAGCACTGCCTAACGTCCATGCAGTTGGCCTAAGGTGACAACACCGCTTCTGGGCATTTCAGAAGTGTAAAGTTTCAAAGGTGCCCGGTGCTATATGGAGGTGGACATGTGTTAGGAAAGGCCATGGTCAATCTGGGGAAAGGACCAGTCACCATTTCCATGCCATTTCTCACACAATTTTGAGGCACGAAATGACATATCAAGAGGCCGGTTGCTTATATCAAGATGGTGAGCACGTGGTGATATGGCGGCATTGCAGCATATGGCTGTGGCAATGCCGCCATATCACCATACGCTCACCATCTTGGTGTGCATCCTGCCTAAGAGATTTCATTCTATGGGACTCTATGGTACGAGTCACCTGATATTGAGAATATTATGAGAACCTTCTTTAATAAGAATACAATCAACGAGATTAATGTAACCGGGATAACAATGCGATGTTCCCTGATCTCATATATTGCGGTTTTTCACGGATCTTCAAATTATTATGAATTGTGCATCCATGCATCTTAAGTGAAAATGCGTTGATGGCTTTCAGAGATCACAAATTTCTATTTTGTAAAAGTATATATAAATTAATATGATACATGTACATGTATATGACTTGTTTCTGCCCAATCTACATGTTTATGCGAAATAAGCTAAGGGTGTAAAAAAGTGGCTAGCTGGAAACGAGAGTCTATGCTAACAATCTGATTTCGTAACTCCATAGTCCTGATGCTAATCCAGTCGCGTCATATCTAATTCAATTTAAAGGAAGAAGCTAAGCATAAGGTCAGTCGCAATGACCACGTAACCACGGCAACGAATTGAAAGGGGTAATGATATTAAGGGCGAAAACTCCGTATTCCTACTAATCGATGCATGTGACCAGCTTTAATCTGCCTCGGCTCTTCCCTTATCTTAATTCGGATGTTTATTAAAGCAGGATGGGAGAGTGGAATTCCTTAAAAATGAAAACCAGGAGACTCTATAATGGGGCCATCGTGAAACTGCATTATTTCAGTATACAATCCTCCCAACATGCGAAGCTCATCTCTTCTATTTCATATAAAATATTATCCTTCAATATTTTTCCATGTCTATCCTCCCCTTGAAATGCAATTTCACAACAAAAAAAAAGTCGCTTTTGCAGGAAGCGAAATAATGAAAAAACACAAAACGATACAATGATTTGACGTTATTGCGGCCAACACCCCAAAAAAACAAAGTTCGTTTAGGCAACAGGTTGCTCTTGCTTATACCATCGGGCGAAATTATTAAAATAATAATAAATGGGGAAAAAAAACGCCCTGGCAAAATGCCCATCAAAAGGCAATTACAAATTACATGTATAGTACTATATAAATGGCGATTGTTTTCAGAACCATTTCGAGGCATTATTAACAAATTACACTGTAGTTGGGATGAATTACATCTTCATCTCATTTCTCCTCGCACAAAATAAAACAAAGAAAATATTCAAGGCAAGTAATGATAGTATTAGTGAGGTAATTAGCTGTAGTTTCTTTAAGAAATCACTCCAGAATACTTCATTAAGTCCATCATAAATTCAATACAATTCAACTCAGTACCACTCCATTATAAAACATGAAAGCAAGTTACAGTATAGGCCTTCGTCGAGGAATGCAAATGAAAACCTGGTAGACCGGAGGGCAGAATTTTATTTGGTCCTATATCGGTCGAGTTTGCGATGTTGTCACGTCGTTTCGGTTGTGACATGCCAAATATGTCGTTTAACTTTTATGAGGATTTATCCGAAAAGATAGCATCTTAAAACTGGGTTCTTCGGCTTTTTAAATGACACTAAAACTACTTTTTTTTTTTTTTTCGAACGTCATGGGGCACCAACAACTTTGGCATAAATTTCGAAGGCTGCATTTGTCACTCTGCAAAGGGTTAAAAAAGATGAAGAAACACAAGTGTAAATCAAGAGGCGCCAAGGCGCCACGTCTTTCCTGGTTTTTCCAAATGACATATTTAGGAGCAGGTTTATTTTCTTTTATTATATTATATGCTATTTGATTGAAAAGCCCCTTTACGAGTGACTGGCCTGTAGAGGGCGTTGCAAATCAACGTGATTGCTACGCCATCTGTGGACGCATGTATCGTCAGATAGGCGAGTTCAAATTATACATTCAGAGAAATATTATTGTCTAGAATCTGTTCTGTCAAATCCCATTTATTTGTGTTGTACATACATGTACATCCATGTTGAAAAGTGTGATGCTGCATGGGTAATCTCGCCATTTCTAGTGCAGGGGAAAAAAAGCGAACCAGTTGCATTTGAAGCAACAACCGCCTGTTTTAATCGAAAAACAGCATTCGTTGGCCGCCCTTTGACCTCCATTAAGCTCAAAAGTAACATAAGTGCACCGAGTTCGGTCACCGAATTACACATCTGTTCGCATGTGCACCTTGAATTACCGTGCTCCACATCGTGCTGAAACCCGAGATTGGCTACGTGCCGAGCAGGGTCTAACCTTTCAGGGGTGTCAAGTCGTCCGAAAAAATCCCCAACACCAAATCCCCCCCCAGCTGTGACGTCAACAATGAAAAACAAGATTGAAAACGAGCGAGCTATTATGTTCGCCCTAGAAAAGCATGAAATTCATATCGACTAAGTCGGATCCAATTACAATGGACTTATAAATGGCTGAAATTTGAAAGATTGACAAGTGCTTTTGGATTAAAACTCAAATAATAATAATAAAAAAAAAACATTCAACAAAAGTCAGATCGCGAGCTCAAGCCACACTGGTCAGACGAGCTTATCACGCCATCGCTGGGCAAATAGGGTGGACAGGTACTCAAGCGACTTCGGTTGGGGGTCTCACCCTTATTTTCCAGGACTGAAATAATATTGACTCAAGTCGCCATTTTGAATTTACTTACCCCTTTTAATGAATCTGTAATTTAAATCCAGAAATCAATTCACCCCATCATCCTAACCAACAAGACACGTGGCGCCAAGGTTTAGTGTCATCTGCATGATGTGTCCACATTTTTGTTTCAGCATTACAATTTTGGCCCCATGTTTGGTGCATTAAAACATGAGGCTAAATCCAATAGAGCATACATGTATACATGCAGGTGTCTCATCTCTTAAACTAAAACACCGAAATACAAATTGTAATGGGGAACGGTCATTTGAATGTCCTTCGGACATTTTTTTTGTGTTTCCCTAATCGTGCATCTTGTTCGTATTTATCGAGTCCTTGTTATTCTTTTTGTTTATTGTTCGAGCACCTCCTCTCCCTGGGGGCGACCTGACCTGTCCGACAGTTTGGCGGATGTTTTTGTTGGTATAGGGAGTGGAAGATCTCTGATAAATACATCACTTTGAACACACTGAAAAACCAACTATATAGTATACCTCCGTGCAGGCATGCACCATAGAATTAATCCAGTTCCAAATCACTGATTGGGTTATTAATCGCAGAGTTGAGCACAAACTGCTTTGTGTATTTGGGATGAGTGTATTTTCACATCGTGTACATCCATTTTAATAAAAGATAAGCTAACTAACTGCATATACTGTATATATATACTGCAGCAAATTAGCTCATGGAGAAAGGTGTGCGTAATTTTATTATGTGAATATATTTATGAATTTCAATATTTAATATCATGCATTTATTAAAAGGTCAAGAATGGCATCAATATAAACATATGGCAAATCAAATTGGATGAAGATGAGCCATAGCAATGTACGAGACAGGCGTGGGTCGATTGGCCACTATGTAATTCAGGGTGTGCCCTTTTGTGGGGCAGCATAAAAAAGATAGCTCGAGGGCCGAACAAAACGGTTCCTTTGTCAACTTATTCGGGCTCATTTGTCCCTTTTCGTGCGACTTAAAATGCTGCAATTTCAAAAAGAAAACGACATTCTTCCAAAAATGCATTTTTGGACATTGTCGTTGGGTGGCCAGCTTCTGACAGGTAAAATTAAGACCATCCTTGTGTACCTTGTATACCAACAATGAACAATTTTTCACTGCTATAAAATATGGCTATGTTCATACAATGTATATATAGGTGTACGAAAAACGTTCTTTTCCCAAAGAAGAATTATATTTTACAAGGAATTCATTAAAAATAGCAAGGTATATACATGTACATGTACATGTATATGGAAGACCCTTTTCACATTGGTAAAATTAGCGCGAACTTGCCAAACCAAGGTATAACGACCTACAAAGGCAATAATACACGTGTTTTGCGTGTATTTCTGTAATGTTCCTTGGCAAGTTTTTTTGCGTGTTTAGAATGGCCATAATATTTATCAAAAATACCAAGAATTCTTTCCAGCATCGTTTTCGTCCAGTGTAATTTCGGCGTGATTTACAATCGATGTACAATATTGAAAAGTGAAATATTACGAGCCGCCTCACAAACGCAGGTTTTTGGGAATTTTGCACAAGAATTTTCCCCAAAAACCACAATTCGAAATTAACATTTTTGTTATTAGTGAGCCATGCAATCTATAGGTGTGGAATTGTGCGAGGATGTGGCTGGCATATGGGAGCCGAGGAGTTTGGATTTTCGAAGTGGTCAAGTCAAGGGCAGCTGGATGCAGGTTGCTTTTTGGCCACCAATAACTAACCAGATTAAGACATTCGTCACACAAGCCGGACGAATATAAATTGGAAAGTTGGCAATTAGTTTCGCTATGGGTATTTTCTAAAATGGCATATTTGGCCATCAGGAAAGGACCAGCGGCCAGTTTGCTCCCACTAAGTGAATAAACAAACAAACGCAAAGAGGGAAATACTAAACAAACAGTCGTTTGCAAAAATGAGAAACCATGGAAATGAGCTTAGAAATGAAAGCGCCTCAAGAAATGGGCCGATATGTCAAAGGTCACCTGGGCCAAAATGGATGTGAAAACAGTCCATTTCCGAGCAAATAACACTTGTGACCACATTGAAACGCCCAGCGACACATATTTTGTTGGTAGAGCTTTGTTTCTTGGAGATAGAATGTCTTGTAAACTACAATTTTTAAGATCCACGTAGAACTGTTAAAGTATGAGACGTTGTATGTTGCTCGAGTTTCCAATTCAAGAATTGTACTGGATGACCACAAGCTGGCGACCATTTGGTCCAAGGTAACGATTTCCGGTTAGGACACTGGGGACAATAAGGGGGCGCTTTATGGGTCTGGATACCGCTGCACTTCGTAAAAACGAAACCCAAGCCAAGGTTTAAAACCAGTCTAGATTTATGACTAGGGGTGCTTGCTTGTTCTGACAAAAAAAAAGGTCACCGGACCTTCTTTGCACGCGCCTGACTTATTGGTCCCGAGAGAGTCGCGAATTTTGGCAATGAAAAAACTACAAGGAATTTTTTTGTTGTAAATAATGTCTCTCATTTGTTCAAAAAAGTACTTTTTTTAAGTGACCCAGATTCGAGCCAACTTCATGTATAGGTGTTGCGTCTCACAAAGGTCAGGAAGATTTCTCCAAAGATGACAAATTATTTTCGGGGATTTTTTGATTGGTGATACACATGGGTCATTAAACATAAAGCGATAGTGTTGTAATGAGGATCTATGAGGTCATTTATAGTGAGGTGATTATGAGCTAGTTGTCACATTGGCAATGGTCGTCTCACATGGGAATACTTTACTCGATCAGTTCCGGTAAAAATCCTGCACAATGGTTCTTATGCACGTATATGCACAAAAAGTCCCAAATGAATGCTAATAAATTGGGGTCCTATGACCCCAAAACGTCGGTGATGAAATGCCACAACGATGATATGGTCAAAACCGTCATTAGGTTAAGTTGGTCAACCAATTTTCCTATGAGGGCCAAGCAATAATTTAAGTCTATGAAAACTCCATGTGCTTGCTGAAGTAATTTATGATGCAAACAAAATACTTGCGAGTCATTAAAACGCACAAAACCCAGAGTCGCTGACGACAATTCCAACCAATTAGAGTTGAGGATGATGTGATTTACGAGCCCTTCTATAATGACCATTGTCCAATTGACCAGTCGTAAACCCGGCGCCCGAGGACACCCTGTATGGCCCCAAGTCTTGATATATCATCGTTATTGATTGCTCCTAATTACTGAGGTATGAAAAGGTCCTTCAGACCTTCACTAGCAGTCGCAGTCACGGTCCGGTTGTGGTCAGTCTCCCGGTCAGTGGGGCTCATGACGACCTTTTCGCCAACACAGACATGCATTTGAGCAAATATTACAGGCGAATTTATAAACTTATTCCAAGCATTGTCTTGCTTCAAAAATTGCAGTTTTTTTCAAATATACATGTAAGGTCCTATAAGCAATAAAAAAAATGTCTTCGTCGAATTACAAACCGGATTCGAAGCACCTCATCAAAATATGCAATCTCACCTGACAACGATGGCGTGTTTTGATAAGTACTAATCAAAAAATGGACGTTGAATTGGGTATACAATGTAGGTGTCGTGAATCAGTCGGTTTGATAGCGTTGCAAAGAGGAAATGAAATATTGACCAAGTTTTCTGATTTAAATGGACCGTGGTCAAATGCCTACCCCCCCCCCCCCTCCACCTCATCTCCCTATGCCCTTATTTGGATAAAACAATTATTTTCGTTGCCAGGAGGCAATAATGTCAAACGTCCAGCGTCTGGTCAGATGACGACCAAAGTCGTTTGGATTTCGAGGGGATCATATTTTGATTAAGCACGAAAATGCGAATAACTAAGGCGTTTTCATTGGACTTAATTGAGAAATAATTAAAATCGGTTTTTCCATTAAACGACGAATTTCAATTAAAAGTTGTATCGGGGTGGACAACGATACATACATACATACATGTATAATGTACATGTATCCAGAATGGTCTATAGTGAAAGAACATATTCCAAACCAGCAAAGTATGTACATATACAGTTTATATTGTTTAAAGTGCTAATTATACATCTGGTCATTTATATTAATGTATATCACAGTTATGTTGCACATGTACAAGTATTATACCATTGTAAGGCAGCAGGATTGATGTCAGTCCCTCTTTCTAGTAGACTTCGCACTTTGGGACCAAGGCTGGTCAACCTTCCATAACGCAATTTGAGGAATGGTTAAGACCTGCGATTTACATGTAGAATATGAGGAATAACAGGCAGGGCCATAAGCCATTTAGGTAGGAAGGACAGAGGCTCTAGTAACTTTCAAGTGTACCTATAGTATAATGCAACCCCACCAAACTGCTGGTGCAATTCAACTCCATTGCTTCCAGTGCAGGCACTTAGCCAAACAGCAACCTATGCAGGACACAGCACCGGAGCACGTATACATGCATGTATATCTCCAACAGGGCCTACAAAGGCTAATCCAAATAGACCGCCTTAATTGCTCAGATTTTGTTGAACATGTATTCAAAGTGTTCAAAAGTGTGTAGTTTAAGTTTGGCTTGAAAACATACAGTATCCACAGTGGGGGGACAATTATAATTAATTGATACTTTTATCCAAAACTTTTGCTCCAATGCTTGTTTACAGAATTGGACGATGAATTACTTATTTGCCCTTATTCTTAAGATAAGACCTACAAACTGTGACAGATTAACAGTATCAAGTTATGAATGTAATTCTTTTTCAAACTTGTTACTCTTCCAACTGGAGCTATAGGACATTTTACATTCTGTGAAATGTTTCAGTGGAGGAAATAGGAAAACGTTGAACCACTCGATTTCGATCTGGAAAACGGAATAGCCAAGTTTAGGAAGTGTTTATTTAGCGTGCCTTCTAATTAAAAACAAAAGCTAATTAACACGTGTTTAGACTGCCTTATCTTATCTTCTACTCGTCCAAAACGCGGCCAAAATTGCAAATTGATTTCGTATATAATAAACACGAAAAGCAAAATTTAAATAAGCCGCTGATAAGAGCGCCGCGCATTCATCACCATGCACGTGGTAATTACAATAATGTTAATTAGGGCACAGGCCTAATCACGCCAGATAACACTACGCATGCATTCAAATGCCACTCGGGCCAAAGAATTGCATATTTATGAATTTCTACTGAGAATATGGAGAAGGGAAAAAGTCTATTTAAAAATCCACAACACACATTCATTATTCTGGTCAGATAGCAGGCCTAAGATGGCGTTCAGTATATATACATTATTAAGAAATATATTACAACATGCCATCTTTTGTAAGATGCTATTTGATATTCAAGAAGCGATATACCTAACGCAAAAAATAAATAAACAGGCAATTTTTACCAGTAGTATCCAAAGTTTAATATAAATTAATCTGTTAATTAAAGTACACTCACATATACTGTTTATACTAAATTTTACGTTTGTGCATGCATATAGCAAAAATTTGTATTTATTTCAATATATAAACCCAATCTGTATATAATCAGTATATATTATATGTTGGAATTCAGAAATTTTCCTATAATAGATGTTGGCCCTCCTATAAAATGCTCATTTTGCAGCTAAATTTAGAAAGTTTTCTCCTCGACTCGGGCAATTCCAAACGAAGCAAAAATGCATTTCATTTGAATTGTACGAGAATGCATTAAGGGTGATTATTTTTCTTAGTGAGCTCGGGCACTAACAAAGACTGCTGAATATAAACGTGGGGAGCAAACACTAAATAAATGTCCGACAGGGGGTAAGTACAACAAGGGGATAATAGCGAGGGGGGAAGGGAAAGAGACAACAATTCATTGGCCCATAATCATAAACATATATGACCATGCAACCAGCTTTTATAATCAAACCACCAAAATAGCCCTTGGATCCCCATCATTACGCGAAGGTTTCAATACAGGGTGTATACCCTATATAGGTAAGCAAAATTACACACAAACCGCTGTGTATATACATTACTGGTTTGTTTAATCTCACTTTTTCCGTTTCGAGTAGATATAAAACTGTAGATTGTTTCATCGCAGTATATAGAAATTTAAAATGACTGCATTTGAAATTCATGAACACAGTATAGTTCTTAATTCTGTAGAATTAACGAATATTTTTTCTAAAAAATAATAATGCAGGCTCAATTAGAGCTTACATTTAGCTCCGTTGGTAATGTTTAAACCCTGACTATATAGTTGGATTAGTATTTATACATGTACGTATATGCCGCACATTTAAGTTTGTATATATAAAAGACGAAAAATCATTAAGCGGGGAAAAAGGCATGCAAGGATGCATTGAAGAGAAAAAAGGGCCAAATTTGTCGCCGCGCGACTTTAATTGAAAACTCGGTGTAATTAGGCCCTGTTTGCCTATTATTTGCTACACAATTTGTGCGCTGCTCGTATTATGACAAAAGTGAAATGAGCTGGTTTTCATAGACCGTCAGACTTCATTTGCATGTTCGTCTCTGGAGACAGCGCTTTTGTTGCCGTGAAATTAGTCTCTTAAATATATTCACGGGAAAAACACAAACAAAAGGCAAAATTAAAATATTTATTTGTTCCTTTGAATCTTATGCCTGTATTTTTAAAATGTTCACGACGCGATAAGCCCCACATGTATACATGTATATACAATCATAAATTAAAGTTGAAATTTTCAATTTGGCCTTTTTTGCCATGCAATCAATATATATAACGGGACTTTGTTATACAGAAAATGTATCCGGTTTATGTCTTGAGACGCAATAATGGTCTTTTAAAAACAATTATATATATGTGAAACAAAATTAAACTAACTTTTCATCGTTTAATGAAAGGAAAGCATTTGAATTCATGCGTATATTGCAGAAATTAAGAAAAATTAATGTATGTATACATGCATAATTTTTGAACAGCATGCATGCAATAAAATGCAAGCTGCAGGGCAATTAACATTTATCAAATGTATACGAGGTACTAACACCATGAATTACATTCGAATATATCATCGTGGAGGCATGTTATAAACTGATTTACAAGAAGCACGGAAGAAAACCGTAAATTTTAATTTCCCAAGAATATAATTTTGAAGGAAAACGAATATATATATATATACTGTATCAAGAAAATGCGAATTCGCTGCACGAGCATTAAAACATTTCTCAAAATGGCGCATATCCCTTTTCATTTGAAATACATGTATATAACGGGGCATGCAGGCAAGCTCGTTGGCGCATTAAGTTGCACCATTAGGAATTAGGCGAAATTACGCCAAAAATGGGTTTCATTAAATGCTTAAAAGCGGAACTAAACGCGCAGCTGCAATTTGGCGAAAATCGCTTATCAACGCCGCAAACTCCGAATTGCACCAAATTTCGGTTCGCCTCATTTAATTTCGCCGCTTTGTTTAACAACTGCATGCGCGAAAAATCATTTTTGGCAACGTCAAAGTCGGTGCTGTTGTTATTATTAAAATTTGCGTAAAAGGTCAGAAAGGTAGAAATTCTCCAAATGAAATATAAGGGTGGAAGCGATTCGTGCAGGAAACATATCATGATATACAGTAAACACAATGCGTTTAACCGTATAGTCGGTGTTACAATTTCAGCACTAATCGTGTTTTAAAGAATGAATAAATTAGAAAGTTTATTCGACCACAATTCTTTATGTATAAGTTAATAGAACAACTATAATACAGTAGATGTATACACAAAAAAACGTTGCCACAGGTGATTTCTTTCCTGCAAGTTACAATTTCAAATTTTTCCACATTTATATATGTCAAAATAATAAATGACATGGAATAGGAACACGTTGGTCAAAAACTAAATTTATCTTTCATGTATCTGGAGCTACCATGCACAGCATTTACTAGGAAGCTTATTCATTTAAGAGATCTATGCACTATCCACAACATAATTTTCAATTAGGATAACAATGGAATGTCAATGATTTTTCCCTATATATAAGGACTTTCCATTCATGCACCAGAAGACAAAAACACCAAGGGAATTAGAAGTTATCTTAAGTATATATAATACCCACAAAGCAGGGACATCAAGTTTGAATCATCTAACGCAAAAGACACCCTGTATACACAATTATATATACAGATAAATCAAAACAAGCCGAAATCCAGCTTCAGGGTGCACTTGAAGTTTAGACTGGTGAACAACTTCATCGTATATCAAACGTATAAATCATAAATATATACACGCATGCTCCTTGACAAATTGTTCAATTTCAATTGAGCTTTGAAAAGTTAATTGAAAAAAAAAATGTTAATCGTGTTGTCACGTGGACAAAACGATAAATAACATACAAATATGGCGGCACCGTGTGTAAATACAAAATGCCTTGTTTACTATCAGACAAGGGGCTTTTCAATTGCAGCAACACATTTAAAAAGCAAACATCCAAAACTTGAACTTTGAAGCTATCGATACTCTCAAACAACTTGCCATGGCAGGGCTGACCAAACACTGATGGCCTATTTGTGTTTGTTTTACGTTAGTATTATCTAAAGTGTTCCAGTTAGACATTTCCCCGATGGCGATTACATGTAAACAGCCGAGTTATAAAACGGCTTAAGCGAGCTGATAAGACCAAGAAAGCGTTTTGATAAATGGCAGTTTTGTTCACGAGGGACAAAAAGAAGCTGACAACATTCACCTGACGTCATCTGCAAAGCCTTTATCAAATATTACCAATGTCATTTTACAACAGGTCTGTTATGGCAAAGTTAATGTTATTTTCTATACCACTCCAGACAGCAAAGAACAATCCCCGGATAGACGCGAATAACGATAAGAAATCGCGACAGTAATGTACACATCGATGCATTTTCGACACTTATCTGTGAATTTGATTTAAAGGATAACGTTACGAAATATTTTTTTACCTTATTAGTGATGAACAGTCAACTTTGCAATTTGCACCTGTTGAAAAATATAAAATTAATTACACAGTTTCAAGAATTTTGAAACAAATCAAAATGTATAGTAGAAAAAAAAAAGAAGAGATAATTTTTTGGGGGAAAAGCGGGTTGTGCTTAAATCAATATTCTGCAAGGGCTTAATTCTGGAGGAGAAATTTCACAAAAACTTTCCCACAAAATTAAGGCTATCACGCACTTCCGATGGCGATCGACATTTTATTGATCAACCTTTAAAATTAGTTTTGGACCGAGCTCAAGTTTTCTTGACCTTTGATGATGGTCATACATAGTATTGATCGAAGTCTTATTTATGGACGCCCCCCATCTGCGGTTGGCGCTTCTGCCAAGAGAATAACACGAGAGGGGAAAACCCTTGGTCTTAACTTAAGAAGCACAGGAAGAGGAAAAACGACACCACTTCCGGATTTATGTATTAAAGAGATGGATAAAAGGGTGGGAAATACACCAACTGACCATAATGAACAACAATTAACAACATGCAGCCTGCACTACAATTTTTAACTGTGGTCTAACATCAATTACAAAGAAAAATAGATAATTTTTGCAAGATGTGTTTTATTCATTTGAAATTCATTTGTGTTTTATTCATTTGAAATGGAAGACGAACAGACACAAATTGGATTAGAAGGCACAACACGTCTTCCAGAACTTCCAAACTCCTTCTTCGGGTGACAGTTACCTGGGCATCCACGACCCATCTTGTCCATACATGTAATGTCCCGCTCTCTGGAACCACACCTACATGTATAGTTTTGTACAGAACCTGAAGACATGTGCAACTTGGTTCCACTGAGGTAGATCTCGAAGCAGCCAAAACTGCACCATTCCATTATAATTCCAATATCTTGATCTTTGATTTAAGTTTTCAAGATGACCATGCAGGTTTTGCTTTAAAAAGCAAATCACTATTCACTACCATTGGTGCTTTAAAAAATGTCACCTTTTCTTAAGTGTTGTTCGGAGTTCTATGTACTCAACATTCAATATTATCATTTCTATACTGTTTATGCCGAACTAGCTGGTGTCATATACGCAGAGTACTCAGGCAAAGTATAGTTTTCGATTGAAAAATCGATTTCACAACTTGACCAAAAAGGATCTCATGTCGTCTCCCTTAATGCTTTCAATTTGCATCAACCCCCCACCATTTCCATTTCTCGGTTGGGTTTCAGACAGGGTTCGCACCCCGGGGCTTACAAGCCACTGTTAATGGATCCGAAGAATCAAAGTTGGATTTTTATGTCAAGATTTCACATCTTAATCCCAATCTGCTCGTGCATATACTTTAGAAAACGTGCAGGGGGCACCACCTTACCGCTTGCCCCCATACCCGGGGCTGTATAGAAGGATCCCCACTCCCTGATCTCCTTTGCCGGTTTGGGTGCAGTTTAACCAATTTTTAGGAGCATATAATGAACCATGCTCAAGTTATGAACCCAACTCTATATATGCCTAAGAAACCGGGTTTAAAACCCTTCCTCGATCATCAGCCATTTTATAACCCCCCTCGCCGTTGCATTATGGGTCCACGTATTTGATGATCACAACCTAGGATCCATATAGGGATTTCGGTGTTGCCTCTTTATGGCACTAATAGTAATTAGCAGAAAAGTAAAATCCCCCTAAGGCCCCATTCCGTCTTTTCTCAGCATTTTCTGTTGAACCCCCTTTGCTTTCTTCGTCTTGATGGCGGCCATTTTGGCACCCCTTCATCCATTAGTAATGGAGCTCTTCGGCCGCCATGTTTGCGAGTGGGGATTTTTAGCCGCCATTATTGTTACGAGCCGAGGTTATTCAAAGGCCATAAGCCTTAAAGACAGGGTTGTAAAAGCATTTGTTGCGTTTCAGGGGGTCCTATAAACCCCAGCTACTAATTCACTGAAGTCCGAATTAAGAGGCACTCTTGCATGCGAGCCACTGGCCATCGTCTCTTAATTGCCCTTGCTGACTGACCATTGTCCACCTGCGTGGTCAAACGTTCGCAAATAATTGATAATAATTATGATGGACCTTCAGGCTAAATTCAACTCTGCATGGCTAAGCATTACGACGTGCCGATGCACACCAAAATCGTTATGTGGTTAGGACTGCCAGGGGGCGCTGTATTATCCTATACATTATATACAGCCAACAATGACGAAGAGTAGCTACAGCATTAGGTAAATTTGCATCATATATGATGGCAACTAGAAGTTCGCAGCCTTTATACAATACCCAAGTTACCCCAAGTATGTAATCGAAGGAACTTTCTTCTAATCTTTTCATTTCCAAATGTTTACAACATAAGCACATTAAACATGTGTATTTCAAGGATCTTAAAAACATCATTTTCTTAAATATATATCTTTGAAGACGTTTATCTTATGACAAACCGTTTCTCAGAACTATATAATCTCAATTGCTTTCCGAGATTAAGGTCTATACTTTTAAGAAGTTTGTCATTTCTATAAGTGATATGATTGCCCGGATTTATGAATGTAACATCTAAAAAACCGATTTTACACCCCGGCTTTAAAGTGCCTTAACACTATAACTTAAATTAAAGTTCATAAAGTATAGATGTATACGCTGTAGAACATGTATTATATTTAATGTTCAACACTTACAATTTCCTAAGAATTTTTTTTTGCTAAATTTTCACTGATATACATTATTTGCACCACTGAACTTGGTCATTTTATTAGTACATTATCAATGAAAAAATTGCAAAGAGATGACACACACACATTGATTACTGTGCACAATATACAAGTGGTCACTATACAGAGCAATTTTTTAAATCACTAGCATATACGACAAGTGTTTCAATTTCGAAAATACTGTACCGGTATCAAACATTTTAAATATATACATTAAAACTTATGTGGTGTATTATTTTGAAAGTTGTAATTTCACACCCACATCAGGCAACAAATTTCTTTGGCATAGAAAAGGAGAACATCTCTAGAAACTACACTGTAGATAATGTACACATTTTAAACTCAAAATTTCAAAAGCAATATTTATCTACCATTTTCAATATTTCGACTTATGGGAGCATTACAACTTTTGAGGTGAATTTAAGGCTTATTAAGATGAGGTAGCTCTTGGACCAAAGATCGTTATGGCGGTGTCCGTGAAGAAATAGCAAGTACAATCACTACAGGGTACCCCTAAAAGAGGGGCTAAACGATCAATTTCTTTTGCCCCTTTGTTCTTAAACAACTCCCTCCCATGTAGTAACCCCTTCCTTTTTACTCTCACCTATACACCAGTTGGGGCCATTACAATTTGTATACAGAAGAGAAATTCAGCAGCTGTTGCTCCCATTAGATCTAAATCACAAAATGCCATAAATGCAGCGAGCAATTAAGCGCACCCAACGCAAAATGCGGTTGAGCATTAGGCCATAAATGCACGACTCTCTAATTAAACAGGAAATATATGCAAATCACATCGCACTGCTACCCCTTAGAAAAAGGCACATTTTTATTCATTGCCAAGAAGCGCCACCAGGGGGAGTGAAATAAACAACCATTTCCACAGACTTCAAACTCGATCTCAACCAGTTTAACCCCCCCCCCCGACTGCAATATTTTTAAACAACCCCCAAAAAATGGCTGCCAACGCGTTTTTATCATGCAAATGAGCAGAGTGAGCACGAACAGGATGAATTAGCATAAAAATCCAATAATGCGTTTGTGAAACCAACAATAAATTAATTTAAATACTTAAAAGGCCCTAAGGTTACAATGGCTGGCCGCATCGAACACCCCCCCCCCCCCTACCGAACATCTGCTGCCCAAATGCTATGGAGGGTCAAGCATCGGTCACTTTCGGGCCATGCTTCATCCACAAGCGCAGTAACTTATTTTACATACTGTATATACAAAAATGCAATTGGCTTCATTAAACGTTCCAAATTAGAAATATATCGTTTGCCCATATGATGCTGATTCGTAATACATGCATTGTCATAAATTACCCATTTGAAATTTGCACAGATGCAATCCTTTCATTAAAGTATACACTGTATGAAAACATTTCAATTTTAGCTATGTGAATGCCATATTTTAAATAATAAATCAAGTGCTATATTTCATGATATTATAAAAAGAATAGGCCAAAAAGTGCACGGGCCATAAGCTCTAAAACTTTCCTTTTCTCGTGCATTTGCATTGTGTGCTATCTTAGGGAATTATGCTCAGTGGGGAGGACGCAAAACAAATACATGTATATAGGACCAAACCAAAACGTTTGTTTTTTTAAAGCCCTTCCGTGCCTTCACGGCAAAAAGTCGAGCAATCTTGTAGAAAATTTGACAAGTTGGTCACTATAAGGTTCAACATCTGGGTCCGTATTAGGGTGGGCAACAACAAACACGTCGATGTCCAGTGCGATGACCTTCGACCCCCTGCTGCAAAAGCCCCAGAACACTTAAAGGCTATCGGAGTGGTCATCTGGTCAAACCGAAGGCTCTCACGTGTCCCCCAATAACCGAAAACACAGATTGGACAAGATGATATCATCTACCCCCCTTCTCCATCGTTCAAATGACCACAAAGGAGGCTCCCTTGAAATCTACATTGTCTTCCCTCGATTCTCTCCCTTTAAATTCCTCTTCACGTCATAAATAATCGCATTTTTCAATATTTTATGGATTATTTTTATTCATCCATTTGTGACAGGGACATAAAAGCTTTTCGAAATCCCTCAACCTCCCTAAAATTCAGAACATCTCGAGAACCTCCTAAACCATCAACTATCAAACACTCCAAAAATCCACATTTTTCAAAAACCATATTTGTTTCGATTACTTGTACTAGTACCGGAAAAACGGCTCAAAACACCAAATTTCTCAAAAAACCTTTTGAGATCAAACTAGTGGAGGCAAAATAAGTTTCTCAATACATGTGTACTTTTATAAAAATAAGTTTTCGAAAAGACGAAAACATAGCTGTAACGCTTCTTTGCAAATTTGAAACGCAAAATATTCAAATTTCTCAATAAAACCATTGATATAACACTGCGAAAATTTCTCTCCTCTAAAATTTACGACAGACAAGTTTTCAATTTTTTTTCACCGAAAAAAAAAAAAAATGCAAGGAATCACGATGAAATTGCACAAAACCCCCGCTGCATGAAACGACAAAATTATGGTCATTTAGGGACACAATGGACGGTGTCGATGTCCCAGATGCGAAAAATCGATTTAAAAGGGGAGGAATTTCAGCAAGAAACCTAAAAGAAATAATGCTGAGTAACAATCGTGGAGGGAAGAGAAAAATTCATAGATTATCCGAGAAGTTCAGAGGTCAGAAAGTGCTTAAATCTTAAGGCGATGGATTCGATGGTAAGTAAGGTCTATCATCACCCCCCAAAGTCCCAAACAAACTTGGACTTACGAACTATGGCTTTTGGGAAATTTTCAACCATTGCATTGTAAACAAAGTTACCTATAGAGCCAAGCAGCAGAACAGTTTCACTACAGCTGGAACATGACCTACGAGAATTTTGTGGAAAAAAAAAAGCTTTTTCCCCCAAATGTCAACACGTTTCTTAGATAATCTGGTTTCCTCAAATTCCGTTTAATCCTGATAAATTACCTCAGGTGAAACTTGGAATTAATAACAGGATTTAACAGCCTATTGAACTCAGCTGACAGGTATTTAGAGGGACCCCACTGTCCCAGACGAAACAGCCACAATTTTGAAACTTTTTTGGAAACCCACCTATGTGGTCACTGCTGGTCAATAAATACAAGGATCAGCTGAATTGACCCATTTCACATCCATTTTGAACACGTATCTTAGCCAAAAATGTCCAGTAAACTAATGTTGTTAACAAAATAACTAGTCGGTTTTCCATAATTCAATTACATGTACAGTACTAGTATATATAGTTGGATAGACAAACAGCCATCAAATTGTTCATGAAAGCATAATGAGCGGGGTAAACAATCAGTTACTTCACCATATAAAGAAAAGTTTGACAAAAATGGGACACAGTGAGGTCATTTGAAACATTTTTAACGATTAACTGCTGCCTTTACACTCAGTTATAAATCCACCTGTCTTAACCAAACTGTTTTAATTGCCCGGGACAACAGCAAAAACCGCAAAATCTGTTAGGGAAAAGGAAAGGCGCCTGAAGATGGCCGCCAACGTGGATTTGCCAAGATTCCCTTCTTGAATGCACAGATACATAAAAATAAGCAATGCGTCTCTGAATCCATGAAGAGCAAAACTGATGTCTTCTCCCCAAAAACATCCGACGTTCACTTAGTCCAAATGAAACGAATTGGAATGGCACGCTTCCAAAAGTGTGTTCGGAAAGAATCCCATGCAGCGAGCTTTTGTTTGTCCATTTCTGGGAAAACACCTCGAAACGAATAAATTGTCTTCTCAATTTGTCTCGTGACCCCTCACCCCCTCTTTTCTCCCCTTGTTTCCCTCCACCAGTGACATTTTCTTGGCAGGGCCATATCAATTCGTTATCCGGTTTCTTGCCAAGAAGCGACATTTCTCGGAAGATTCTCAAGCTTTAAACGAGCACTAAGGCGAGAGAGACGTTTGGGGGCCACAGCAGCATTTTGAGCTACGGCACTCCAAATGGCCTTCCTTAAGTTTCCCCCCCGTTAATACACCGTCAGTCAACATACTGCACATTCGACAAAGCTAAAAATACTGCGGAGTGCTACTAACGTTCTAGCAAATGCATGATTCTGGGTCATGTAATCATCAAACAAACAGTATATTGGTCATACAATTCAAAGTATAGACGTGGTAGAACCCAATTTACAATGTTATGCAGATGACCCCCCTCTCTTGACTTAAAATCTTGGTATCACGCATGCAAATGACTATTACATGCATATTCCCCTGTCATATTATCTCAATTAAAACTTATTACTATTTAAAATGTTTTTAATCCAATGGTTATGGAATATTTGTGTCCTTAAGTACTGTATAGTTGTACGAGCAGACAACAGCAATAACAAAAACATGTCGATTTTGTTGACTACCGGTAGTGTTAAAATGAGTTTAAAGGGAATTTCCCATAATATACATGTATGTATGATGACAGAGTGTGCCATCTCTTAACTTCAGAGATAACTAATTAAACTGATTTGTACATGTATATGAAAATTAATATAATTCGTACACGTATGCCACTTTTCCCTGGTATACTCCACGTACATTCATTCTTCCTCGCAATCCCAGGTAATCGTAATGTGGGAGATAAGAGTTCAGAAAATGTCCATCCTTTAATTAAATTATAGGAGGATACAGAATAGAAATCATAATTATGCAACTTGGAATCAGGAATAGAAGCTTGAAAGTCGTAGCAATGAACCAATAATTCGATTAGGCGAGTTTCAGATCACCAACTACTGCTTTGCCGGAACTTTTCAAAAGTGATTTATATTATTTGTGATGGAGAATTGAGGAAACAGGAGCGCCATCTACGAGCTAATTGAAACCAGTTTCAAAATAACACTCGTCCTCCTCACTCTTGGTTCGACAGTGCTTTCATTTATTTTCCAAGACCAATTCCTCAGTGACACTGTTTAGCATTCCTCGGCTCAACAAACTTCTTCGGCAAAGAATTTCGACATTGCAAAAGTTGGCATCTCAAAAAAACTTGCACAAAGAAACGTCTCTCCCCCAAAAACACAACTTATCGATTGGTTCGACTCCAGCATTCACCTTCCCGTTATTTACTCCGTCCTCAGTCCGTTTAGCCCGGACCCTCACCATACACGTCATCTTCCCCTCACCCTTCTGGTCATTTATTTCGACCAATCACGTTGATTGGTTTCGGTGTGCAGTTGGCACTAAGTGATGGACTGCAGAGGAATGTGGGGCATTTCTTCTATCTCGTTAGGGTTACTTTACTCTCTTCTTAACGATTACGATGCATTTTGGCCCAGTTGCCCTGTCGTAACAGCAACGCAGTGGAGAGAGCGCGAGCAAGCTCCCGGTTAGGACCTTGCCAATGGACAATTGGACATTCAGAACGAAGAGGGGGCAAACGCATGTCACCGACTTCCTTAACTTATATTTCACAATTTCTTATCGCCAACCCAAATCTCATCGCTTTTCGCTAAGCTGACAGGCGAAACTAACCCGTAACGATCATTAAAAAATTGTTAGTTGAGAAACTTTTGTAACATTCAAAAAGCTAATAACCAAACAAGGGAAGAAAATTGAACAGGCTGTGTTGTGCTTTTTTTTAAAACACTCATTGCTAATTACTTCAGTATATGCTTATGATCAGGCTGGCGTTAACAAACGCATGATCTTAAAACAAATCTCCATGCCTATGACGAGAAATTTTTAGACAAATTACAGAGCCACCTAAGGACTTTATAATACAGACATCCCACATAACTGAAATGTTTAAGTATGCCTTTTTGAGTTTTTAAAACAATTTTCCCTGACCACCTTGACTTCATCTTGGCCATATCTGAAGTAAAACATTAAAAAAAAGCATGTTCATTTATGTCCAATTTTTTTTTTACGTTAAATGTACCATAGCCTTCTCACGTATATTCAATTTTTTGATAACTGGTTATGTGAAAATAACTTAACATTTGAGCTGAATTTCAAGACTTTTCCAGGTCTGTACAATTTCCTTGATAATTCCAGGTTTATGGGAACCATGTAATACTTGGATATCGATGAGAATCAAACTCATAACAAACCTATATGTATTGATTGTCCAAATGAATTGGTGGAACAAATGGTGGCACAAATACATTATGCGCAGTTTTTGCCCATTATACTTAAAAAAAAAAATTCCTTTCAATCTGCAAAATGGCTTCTGGTCAATCTGCACTGTCTGCAGAGATATGACAGAGTGCGGACATTGAAAAAGCCAGCAGTCTATTATTGCAATAACAAAATAGCCACTTGAGAGGGGATCTCCTTAAGAAAAACCATCATTTGTTGCCCTAAACCATATGTATTTCTAAGCTTCCCTCCCCCACTTATGACCCTTATGCCCCCCATATCTGGAGAGTCCACTCCCTTCATCACACAGATAATCTTTTTATATTTTAAGTATAAGCCATGGAGCAACAACGACTATGATATAATGGCGCACACCCATAGACACAATCTTTTGTCAGAAAATTCTAAAAAAAAAAATAAAGCATATATATATATATGAGAGAAAAAGCAGGACACAAACACAAGCCATCTAACAATTGAAAATAGGATTTGGTTTTGAAGGGCAAAAAAGGACTTAGCAGTGCACTGTACTTAAAATTTTATCCCCAAAGTGGTCCAGCTCACCAACAAAGATTTTTAGCCTTATACACACTTAGAAATCCACTAAAAAAACCATAACATTGGTGAAAAAAACTGTCCGATTTATATCAGAGAATACCGAAGTGAAATGTGATGCGAAATGCTTATGTACCAGCAAGTACATCAATCAAAACTGCTATTCAAGAAAAAAGGTATATAATGCACATGCATGTACCAACTGTTTCTCGCAGATTACTACTTTTAAGATATCAACAAAGTAAAATGTTCAACAGTAAATGCATTATCTCTAACATGACTATATTTAATAAAAAATGCATTATGAAATTTTAGATTTGGATATAGGATTAAGAATAATGCATTGCACGAATACACATATGCATTTGCTGTAAATGAACAACAACAGTATACTTTAACAGCTTCTGCAGAATCACATTTTCATATGCATGACTCATATTTATCTCCAATTAAAATCCGTCTCAAACCATGCAACTCATGTTTATTGTACATAAAATAATTAATATATCCTGCTCCATTTTGAAGCAATAGAATAATATACTTCTACTGGATAGTGCTTTTTACCATGCACTAGTAGCAAAAGCTCGCAATTCCATCCGAATACTTTTCCAAGAAGGTTAATTACATTTTGTCTCGCTTTTAAATTAAAACGGATTTTTTTTCTTCTTCCTTACCCCCAACATAAATTTGCGTAAATTCGTGATTTTGTAAAAGCCGAGACTGGGGCAATTAGCCGGCTCATTATAACATTTTCGGCGTTGATGCATACTTAAAAATTTCGCGTTTTAATCTCGACACTGGATTGCTCTATAGTGCACGACTGCAAGGCCTTGCGCTGGCATTGTCTACGAAAACGACTATGTAAACACGGCGATTAATTAAAATCGTCCTCTCGCAACGGATAAATCGAAAACTTAATGAGGCTCATTGCATTTTCCTTTAAAACTAATCTTTTTCCCTTTGAAAAGAACAATGCGCTCGGTTTCTATTGCCCTAATCGATATGTGACCCGCCTGCGACGAGGCTCCAAATCGTTGAAAATTAATTAATATTTGCACAAAAGGGCCAGAAAAATAATTGAAATACTATGTGTTTCTGCCACTGATCTGTTTTCAACAGGGTTATCGCTATAACGGCACTTGTCGACAGGTGGCTGCTGCAATGCCCATGAATTTTGGAACAAATATGCCTTTTATCTTAAAATAGGAAAAATTGCTACACGTTTATAACGTTATTACTGCCGACACAGGAATGATGTCTGATATCCCAGAAAGCATCCTCTGTAGCTGTGGATACAATTGTTCAACACTTATCGTTTGCCATGACAAATCTGGCAACTGCATGTGTTACCAGCATTTTTTATTAAAAGGCGTGATTACTCTTAAAGCGTAGTGTATACGTTAAATCTCCAGCGCAGAGAAGAATATAACTGATTCTGGGGAATCCAGAATGAATTTTTTTTTTCTCAAAAAGCGCCACAAGTGAGAAGTTTAATCAAGACTTTTGGGATAGCAACTCCCTGTTGCCCGCCTGTCAATGGCTGACAATAAATGCCGCGGACAGCAATTGAAATCAGACGAAGAAAAAAAAAAAACTTTTGCACAAAAAGCAATGTGTCAGGGGGGAAAAAAACCGAGAGAATTGCATTTCGGTTACAATGATTCCCCCGGGAGTCACCACCCTCGCGCATCACAATGCTAAGAAAGACGGACTTGGCAAATTACTCGGCGACGCTCCTTAAATGCCTCACAAATGCAAACATTTACGATAAAAAAAAAAACACCCAGATTTTTCTTTGAAAATAAAAAAAAACTCATTTTGGTTCTGCAAATGCATGCGACATTCAACAATACTATCCATTGCTTTTTCCTGTCGTCTCCGTTGCATGGCGCCACAACATTGCCCATAGTCGAATTGCCGAATCCCAAAGGCAATTTTAAAATCCCAACAGTTTGTCATACTTCAATGAATAACACTACGATTATAATTAGTTTTTTTTCCTTATTGTAATTAATATCCTCATTCAAATAAAGACAACGTTCCGTGTAATTTTACCGATAAACATGTAGGGGGTCATTATCGAAACAATTTTGTTTCGATCTTAAGTGAGCTTATGTAAAGGTAAGATAGGGATTTTCAAAATTTTCTTTATGAGAAAATGATCGAAAATCCCGACGAAAAACTAGCCAAAGCTGTTCCCGACGTATTTACGAGCATACAAAAATACCGCTTTGCTCGTAAAATATAACTGCATCGGTGCCCTGCCAAGGAAAAAAACGAGAAAAAAATCTGTTTCGGGAGCGTTTTTCCACAAAAATGAGCAATTTTTCCACCCCGAGGAACTCGGCAGCTTTTTTATTTTTTCGTAAAAAAAAATGTTAATGCCTTTTCGAATTTACAGATCGCTGGTGCCTTTAGCCCAATAAATAATAATTCAGCTTGCACTTGCTGAGGGCGCCACTGTTACCCCACAGGGGTCAGTTCGCACTTCATCGAGTTAATCACGGGGTGGCCCACCCATGGCATTGCCATTTTTGCCGAAACTGCTACCTCAGGGGGTCAACCAGCACAAAAAAATGACCATTTTTCCCACCCAATCATTCTTATTTGAAGGGCAAGGGGCGTCTTATCTTCCTTTTAAAAAACCTTTCTTGGAAGTTTTCTGAACACCACAGCTAGACGCCAGTTTGTTTTAGATTGGCGCCATATTTTCTGAAAATGTTGGATCTATTCTGTATTTTCTACACCAGGTTTTGAGAGCCTGCATGTTCGATGCAATTTCAATAGTTTCTTAATCTGTAAATGTTACTACAGGTAAACATTACGTGAATAATCTGCACATGTAGGATGCTGACATAAGCTAGCAACGTGAGACTGGTGGCGCCACCTGCTTTACAAAAATAGCAATGCAAAGTTGGCATATCTATAGTTAGTACCCTTCTCAAAAAGAATGCATGCTACAAGGCATAGTTATAGCAATATATTTGCACAAATCGAAGTTTACATAAATACATTGTATACATTTTTGAACAGCAACTTCGACCACTTCTATATAACAAAATGGGGTACTATGCAAACTTTAAACAAAATTTAAAGCATTCCCCAATATTTTAAGATAACAAAAATTGAGTGACTTGACCACGCTTTCCCCTGGTGCCAGGAATAAAATTCTCACGAGATGTCTCTGACTACTTCAACATGATGAATTGGGTTTCAGGACGGTTAGCTAGTCTCAAGAGCTACTTCAACCCCCCTCCCCCCAATCACCTCACACAAAAAAAGCAAAAATCGGAAAGGGTAATAAATTTTGATTCGAAACGTTTATAGCATGTATAATATATATTCCAAAACTAATAAACTGGAGCACCATTCCTTATAGCAACCTTGTCCATTAATTACGACTTGGCCGCTTTTAGCAACAAGACGATATTTTTTTTCAAGTCCAATGTTCCATTAATTATTTTTTTAAACATACCTTTGATATTCCTATACTCTATAAAAAAAAAACGCATTTGTCAAGTAAGATGGATTCTTCTATATAAACTTTCCTGAAACTTTCACGTTTTTTTTTTGAAACCCCATCGTCACCATAATATCAATTTAATACTGTTAAAAAGATATAATATAAGATTAAATATAGTGAGTGCATTCTTAGAACCGATCTAAAAGCGTTTTCTTGCATCTCGTTGTTATTGTAGAGCAATAATCCCTTAATGCTAACTGACTGACTAGACTACATTTAAATCAATTTTTTTCCCATCCCAGATCAATTTCAGAATCCCAACGGTATAGCGTACACCTGCGGCTGGATTAGCAACGAAAACAAAATTAAATAATGCAAATTAAAGACCAGACTGGCAAAAATCGATGAAATAAGCAGAGGTGACAAATCCCACTTTTACGACCGTAAATATACATTATAGACGAGGAAAAAAAAAATCGTTAAACTTTTTCCTTTGACGTCAAACGCAATATCATATAATAAGACAATAACCCCTGTTGTACTTATATAACTTACACCTCTTAACAACGTAATACAACCCCCTTATATGGTTTTTCTTATGGACTCTTAGAAGGTAAGACCATATTGAAATCGATTGTTTTTACCCTTATATTTGGCTCGTAAAAGCTATGAAAAAGCTCGGGAAAAGCTGCTTATTGGCAGCGACACGAAACCCTCAACCTTGTAAACGAAAAGCCCATTAATATGAAGGCGATATTTTTAGAAACGTCACCATAAAATGACAGTTTTGCATTACTTTCTGTAACGCAGGACAAATATTTTTTCATTAAAAGCCATATAAAACACTGAGCTATTAAAGCGCGAAAAGCCATAAGCGGAGGAGTAATAAGCCGTGAAAGCCCCTTCCCCAAAAGCTTATCTGGGATATCCACTCAAAATCATTTACGAAATAAAACATCTTGCAAACTGACGTGTAAGTAGCGTGTCAGAAACATGTAATGCCGTAAAAGTGTTCGCGATTGTTAAGTTATTTTTAACATTTCATCCACATCTAACAATACAGTGGTATGCGATTACGTGGCATCAAACTAAGTGAAAACATGTAACACTGCATATTATAAACAGGCAGTCTCATTTTAAAATTACAGGATTCCCACATGTACCTTTAAACGTACGTGAAATTGGATAGAGCTGGAATAGTCGGAGAAAATTGCTTTATTTTCAAACAGGCAGGAACATTGAACATACATGTACATATCGTAAATACTCGAATAAATCACACGGGGTTTATCTATAAGTAAGGAACATTGAACCCAGGGATTATTATATTTATTCCTTCAAAGTTGGTATCAATAAATTAAAAATGACAAAAACTTATCAGAAACAAGCATCTACGGTACGGGTATTTTATTTCCCTGCTACTTCAATACTAAGGGTATTCCCCTAACACCCGGGGTTTAATCGAGTATAATACACGGTATTCCATACGATGTATCACATATCCAATTATTTTCAGATTTCGGGATAGTCAGAAAAATTAGTTTATTATGTAAATTAAGTAACCTAGCTGTTTTTAACTGAAAATGAAATTTCGAAGACTATATATTTTTATAAAATGAATGTATCGCGATGTACTGTGGGCACATTACTCTTTTACTCTTCACTTGAGCATCAACATCAGAAACTATAAACTGGTATTGATTATCAAACTCCGCAAATCGAATCTCTCCTTTCGTATCAGCAGTTCGCGTTTGACAATTTTCGATTTTTCCTAGAAATTTCCTTATGGCAAATTTAACTCGCTCCCAAGAATATATTATATTAACTGAGAAATCTAGTTTCTCAATATCACATTTATCGAAAACGTCAGCTGCTCGCTGTATGCACGGCACAATTCTCATCTAATAAACTCAATATAGGCGAAAAACATCCGGACAGTCAGCGAGAAACCTTTATATGCATGAGACAATTTCGTTTTTATCTAAAACCAGAAGTGAAATGAGATTGTCTTATCGCAAAATTCTGCTGCAATTTGAGGAAAAATGCATTCGATTGCATACCTATATTTTGGAAAATAATAAAAAAACCGAGATATACCGACTAATAAACTAAAAAATCACTTCTCATTGCTTTTCATGGAAAATGATGCTAAAGTTATAATGACACCCGATATAATCCTTCCTTAACTATACCTGCACAAATTTCAAGAAGTTAACAACAGCATATTGAACTCAAATGTGTAAAGGAATGCAACACGCGTTTTATCGGCGACAAAATCCTATTAATCAAAACGCGATTCAAATATTAGTTTAAGCAAAATAGCACTATAACTAATACAAAATATTATCATTAAATGACTTGTAATATCCATAATAAAATATCACAGTTCATAATAAACTTGACTGCATGTGTGCAACCAGTGCCCATGATGAGTTAATAGCACAGAACACACGCCTTTACAAGCTTTAGCCCCTTTTGATCACATTGGGGAATATATTAAACGTTCAATATAGAAAAAAACCTAATTTTTGTACAAAATCTCAAAAAGAAAAAAATTCTTCAGAAAAAGTAAATTTAGGCACAAAAAAAAAAGGTGGCAATACATTTTGAATGATGATGATGGTAATCGTATTTAAAGTGAAAGGAGAAAGTGGATCTAGAGGGAGGAAAAAGAAATGTTTTCGCATTTACATGGAGAGTATATAGCACTATGCATTTGTACATAGTTTAAGGATGGATGGTGACAAACCGTGAATCTAATACATCATGCAAAAAAACGCGCTTTGAATATCAAAGTGCATTTTCATACCGAATTACACCCGACATTACTCACGAATCGGCGGCTACGACAGCCAGCGATTGTTGCCATTTGCACCCCCGCAAAACTATTGTTAAAATTAGGGGGTGAAAAAATTTCTTCAAAAATCTATCTACGCGTTCAGGACGACACTATTTCCCCATCGGCAGAAATACGAGCGAAAAAAATAGTTGTATTGATGAAAAGCATCAAAGTGGAAAAAAACGAAATTGGGCGAATGAATAACACGAGCGAAGACAGGTTGTTAGATAGGGTAACAAGATGGCGTCGAGCAAGAGGATGGGATATTAAGCCACCATTTTACATTTTGAGGCACATTTGTGGCGGAACCTGACTAAGCACTAAATTTTCCTATAAAAGCAATTACCTGCACTTGGACAAAATATTATCTAAAAAATGTATTTAATGCACAGTGTATGACTACACGTCTTTCGCTGTTTACCGTAGTTTCCATGACATCGAAAAAATGAAATTTTGATAGAAAACAGAAAATATGATATAATAGGTGTCACATTCCCCAGCACACAATACCAGAGATTTTCAGCATTTCATTTAACGAAATTGTTTGAAATTTTCATTTAAAGAAAGATTACTCCAAAGCAGGGTAACCACCGAAATGGTATGTTATGACATGGTGATTTTGCAACATATGACATGTGCACGAGGCAAGTACATGTATACATGCAAATTAATAAGATCGCAACGTGCCATACCACCACATGCTCACCATTTTGGTGGGCACCATGCTTTACAATGTAGCAACTTTTCATCCACATCATATAGGTACCCCTGGTTTCAAATTTCGCATTGCTTATGAAATTAAGAAAGATATGCAGAAGTGCATAAATAAATATGTAAAAATCGGAACGAAGATTCAAACGGGACATCCCATTGTTATCCAAATTAAACATATAATTATTCTTTAGTATGTTCTTATTATAGAGTGGGATCTCATTTAATTAAACTCACGATATTTACCACCATATAATTAAATTCCTTGGATATTGGATTCTCATTTGGTCCCATTGCTTGTCTCACATATAGACTCGATAGCATGTTACATGACAGATTTTCTCTACGAGACCGGTTGAGATTCTACACTTGAGTCCCTCAGGCAAGAAAATTGCTCACAACAGTTGATGAAAATACGCTCGTGTTCGCGCATCCCTTTCGATTCGGTTTTAAGCTGACGAGATTATTTGGCAGATTCCACCCTGGCGAAAATCACATGGTTCAACGGTCCTTTTGCACGTCGTATTAGTCCGCTCGAACTCTCCGCACCATAAACCGACTAACCCCGTGCCAAGGCGCATTAGGAGGGGTCAAAAAAGTAGTTCGGTTCACCGCAGCGATGGCAATTCGGGGGCACATTTTCCCCCAGCTCGTATAGATCTATACTGCATGCGCGTCTTATCTGGTTTGGCGCTCGGGGGTTGTCTTAGGAGGGATGGAAGTGGGGGCCGCCACCCCTTTCGTCCGGTTCTATACCCGACATAAGGTTTATGTACCCAACGCGTATAATATAATTTGATATATCTCGCGTTGGTTGGCTTTTAATGCGCTGTTCGCTTATTTCGCTCAATGTTAAGTGTTGACTAGACGGCGTTTATTTTCGAGATAAGGTCCGAAAATGTTTGTTCTGAGAGTCGCAAAGGCCCCTGCTCACGCCCGATAATCTCCGCCACTGCATCAGAAATCGCTATAGAGCTTGCCCTCTTCTTCTCCCTTTTCAAACCAGAAAAGCAAACGGAGAAGAGAAAAGAGATTGGCAAACCGTGAGAAAGCGACTACAATACCGGAAAAGAACAAAAAAAAATAGCCATCCTTACAATAACACGGAAGATGAGGAAGAGGAAAATTGCCAAAAAGTCAAACCGGCGATAGGACACGCGAAAGCGTAAAGCGAAGCGTCATTACAAGTGAATTTCAGGACCAATGTTGCAATAGGACCACCACCTCTCCCAAGGGAATTAAGAGCCACATACGCAATCGTTTGGGTAACATCATGGCAACGACTCCTACTAATATTCCTATACTTCGGAAATCATGGTGTGAAAGAAGGATCTCCACATCGACCCATCAGTCCACATTTTTTCCTGCTTTTAAAACAATTTTCCCTGACTATCGACCTGACGACTGGAAATTTAAAACCGAAAATATGACAAAATATGCCTAATAGACTTTCGTATATATCAGAGAAGCTGTTTTAAAACCCAATTTACAATGTTCTACAAAATGTTATATGCTGACTGAAGGGTAATAAATAAGATTCATAATGGCAACACACATGCTACAATTAAAGATCTCGTTTCCTTGTCGTATATGAATTAAGACCGACCCACAAGGTCGGCTTAGTGGTTATGCTTAGCTCCTTGAACTCGGGTTCGAACCCCGATCGGCTATCCTGGTTGTGGTTTCCCACAACCTCCATTAATCGCCCATATAGGCACAGGCGAATGCTGGGATAGTTCCCCAAAAAGCAGCCAC
>JAQGCC010000212.1:0-47889 GCA_034698905.1 Xestoiulus laeticollis | reverse complement strand
CGAGGTCCAATTAATCCCCTTTACGGAAGATTCTATAGTGGCAATGCGGGGTGGGTCAAAAGTGAATTTCCTGCCAGAGTACTTGCTGGCTACATTAAAAGGTTTTACGCGAAAAACTACGTTTTTTTATACTGTATTATTTAACCTTTGCAAGGTAGGCTGTTGTTCAGCACCTTGGGAAATGTAGGATATGGTGAGCTTGGTGGCTCAGACAATTTAATAGAATTCAAGTAAAAGCACATGCACAACTAAGAATGCAAGCAACGGTTTTCAGGAATAAATCTTTCGAAACCGTTCGAGAGTAAAAGAGTCGCAACGCTTCCTAACATATACCTAGAATACATGTACGGTACTTTTTGTTTTCTTATCTGGGGATCCAAACCCAAATGTAATTTTGAATTTATATTAGCGATCCTCTTTGATATATCGCATCGATGCTAATTAAGGAATTCTTTTGATGAGATGCCATCGGTGCTTTCATTAGATTCAAAAAGATAGGAGGAGGAATATGATAAATAACACTCTTAATAAAAATCAATTGAAATATGCATGAGAACCATTCATTTTCCTTTGCCATTTTCCATAATGAAAGTTGTATTCCATTATCTAGATAAGCTTGGGGTCTACCAGGAGCTTTCACATTGTACCTACTGTACATGTACTGTATTTCGGTCGCATTTTTTCCATGTCTACCTTTCTCAGAAATATACTCTATTACAGAATGACATCATGAGAAAAAATTTCAATACCAGTAAGTCCAAATGTGCTGATGGAATGGCAAAGCCAGTGGTCACCATAGAAATCATTTTAATCCGCTTTCCGAGCCATTGCCAGGAGTTAGTAAACCGTGACAGCGAAAACGAAAAAAAAACTGTCTTGAGACTACACTACGTAAACCTCTTAGATACTCTCAAATAAAGAGCACATTTACATCAGTATAAAAATATCAAAATTCAATACACTTTCTTATTTTCATCTCTAAAGGCTTCATCCTTCTAGAAAAATCCGAGAAAGAAAACAACTTCTCTGTAAACAACCCAGGTCACGAACTCCTCATCTTGTCTCGAGACAAAATAAAAACCGGCCAAACTCATAGTGAAAAGATACATGTCCAGGTGGATGCAATGCGTAACCAGGCTAAATTTAAAGCGGATATAAACCAGAAATGCATCCTGAATGCCACCTGTTTAACGTAAAGGTGAAACACATACAGCTAACCTGGAGGTTAACCAGGAGTTATATTTTAACCCGAGGTTAGTAAACCTTAGATTGTCACCTTAGGTTAAGAATAACCTTGTGTTAACCTGCTGTATAACACTAGGTTAGCCCACCTTTGCATTACACTAGCATGGAATAAAAAGAAATGGAGAGAAAGGTTAATCCAACCAGTAGGCAGAGTTAACCTCAGGTTAACATTCTAGGATAAAACATGGGCCGTTTTGTTTTCTGCATGGTTAAACATGTGGTCCATAACCCTGGGTTATTTTATCAAGGGTTAACTGGTGCAACACATACAGCTAACCTGGTGTTTAACCTGGAGTTATATTTTAACCCGAGGTTAGTAAACCTTACATTTTCACCTTAGTTGGTGCAACTGGCCCTTAGAAAGATTGTAAGATAAATCCTCGCCCTGCATACGTTTAACTCACGATTAAAGTGATTAAAGGCTCGAACTTTTTCTCAGAATTAGCAGCCTGCATTCCTAGAAATGGGATGAAATAAAAGCTCACAAAACAAAATCCCCCCCATTCTGCCAGACTACCATGAATCGTTTGATGAAGGGAGAAAGCCTAATGAGCAGTGCATGAAGGGTAGAGAAAACGACGAAAACAATAGCGCGTCATTACGCTGATCATCAAAAGGCAATGAAATATTCCCATTAAATCGGTATCGTGTTTTAATCCCTTTGAAAATCTCCCAGCACCGCGCTAAAAGACAATGAAACACGCCACTTTCGAGTCCTGGACAGCTCAAGACGATTCTAGTGGTGGGAGGTGTGAAATCGTTACAATGCATTAAGAGTAAGGTGAGATTAAATGATTATACTGTAAGGTGTTAATGTTTCACGGGTTATTGCCCATCACCGTTAGTTCATAAACCCTCACTGCATATAGGCCTACATCAGTTACATCCATTTGATCTTGTCTTAGACGAAATAAAAATCAACATAAGTCATCGATTCCACTATCTCTGGTCACGAATCTTGACAGTAATAAATCGGACAATTCCGTGGAGAAAGTGTAAGCCAATGCTTATATATATATATATGACAAATTGCATGAGCAAGTAGCCTAAAATCCAATGTTTTTCATTAGCCTCGGTCACGTATTCTATCCCGTCTCGGACGAAATAAAAATCGGAAAAATCTCCTGGAGCAAGATAAGTAAGTATATTCCATTAGCATCAGTCAAGGATTCCATAGTAATCCTCGACAAAATAAAAGTCGGTCAACTTCTGCAATGTGCGCCAAGCGGTTATAACGCGTGACAACGCCAAATTTCAAGAGGATAAAAACCAGATTTTTGCAAAGCAGAAATAAAAATAAAGGCATATCGAATGGCATTTCAATAAAGCGCCGTTGCAATATTACCACTGACCACGTGATGTAAATAAGGCACCATTACGATTTGTCTGAGGGCATTCAGCTTCTAAATTTCAGCCACATCAAAATACAAGACGTGCATGCTCGAGGAGAGACATTAATCCGTTGAAATGACATCACTTGCGGATTTGCACAATCTACATGTAGAGTTTAAACAATTTGTCCAATAATTATTTCGTCAAAGACAAGACAGATTTCGTGACTGCAACTATTGATGCCGGATGTAGGACAGGGTTTAAACACGAATTACAACTTTCTATTATGAATCAAAATCGTAAAAAAAAAGCTCATCGAGGCTGTTTCGAAGAGAAAATCCCCAAGGTGATCAAAATACAAAAGAATTCATTGTACTTGGAAACAAAAATGGCGTCTGTTACATGAAGGCATTAATTCAATGGAAATCCACGTGCATTTAGAACAACAATAGCGGGTCAGTACGAAACGTCGCCAAAAATGTCGTTACGAGGCCACCCACCAGTCGTTAGCATTAAACCGCGTCGCAAATTGCTTACGCCTGCAAATCCCGTATTGAACAAAATATGGAATTATGTCAGCTTCACATTTTTATCCCTGAAAAAAGCGTTAGCCGACAAGATTCCTCGACGGGAAAATGGCGATGCCTTGCAAATGCACCGAGAATTCGATGGATGACAGTTCGCGCTAGTGTCATGACTGTCATCCATTCCTATGCCGAAAGACAACGGCACTGCTATTGAGTGTCAATGTTCTCGAACGCAACACGATTTGTGCGTGTTATGTGGTTTACGTAGATAATATCAAATCAATCTGCGAAGCGCAAATGCAAAACAACACTGGTTTGGACGCGGGTAATGGTGGCACATGCAGCAGACGACAGTAACATAATTCAGTCGTGTAACAATTTTACGTTGCGCGTCGAAGATACGGTTTGTATCGTGTGTACTATGCTATTAAGCATTCCTGTCCAGAGATGCAAACAAGTGGTGCAACAAGACTGACAGCAGACACTACGGTGTTACGGATTTCCGCTCAAACTTGATACCCGACGGAGTTACGTTACAATTGTCTGTTGCATGCGTATATGCACTCGGCAAGCAAATACGCGAGTTTCAAGAGCTCCACGGACATTTTCTGCTCATAGTGCAATGCCGCTGGTTACAAAACTTCATTTTTATGAGGCGGTTTAATGCCATCTAGTTGCACTTCCGTGACAATGCAGCATGGTCACAACTTCCTTGATGAAAAAGTCACCAAAAGGTGTCAAGACCTATGCAGATTTTTCGCGATTTTTTTTGGCAGTACCTTTGGTCTGAAAAATCAATAGAGGGATTGAGCACGCCTCCCTTAATGATCCGTCAACTGATTTACCTTAACGAGAACGCATTTGAAAAACATACAGTGCTGTCAATGTGGTTAGCATTAAGGGAGCATTAAGGGAGGCGTGCTCAATCCCTCTATTGGCTCATTACATGGACCGTTTCGTAGATCATAAGTATTGCATTTGGAAATCTAGGTCCTGTTGAATATCTACCCTTAGGTAAATTCCCAGTTGGAACCGAGTCGAGCCCTTACCATCCCACGTGCTGCCATCTAGCGGTTCCACCGCAAGTTTAAGTAACGACTCCGCATAGGAAGCTTTGGAAAAAAGCAGGTCAAAGGTCACAGATCCAAGTAACCCCTCTGGGGCACCACATACAGTGCTCCCTTGGCCCTGTACACTATCAGAAATAGTTCTAAACGTGGAAATGAATCATTGAACGGCATTCCTGAATGGAAATCAACTAAGATTTTCCCAAAGCGTGCTTCGGAAATTGGATGTTTTTAAATAATGCAAGTTTTCACCTGAGGGACAGGTGGGTTTAAGTCATCCCACACACCCCCTTTAGCAGATCAATACCTAAGCCATGAAAGTTTAGTCGGATCGATCATAGTCTCGTTGATAAAAAAAGACAGAATGTTGGACATGATGTATGACAATTGAATTATTTGAAGATTTTAATAGATAAAAAGGACGATTTGTAAAAAGGGTGAGGGTGTGGATATATAGGGGTGACAAGCGCAGCGTCCCCTGCCGATACAAAAAGGCGGATTGCGGGGAACGAAAACGTGTCAACTAGGGGCAAGCCGGGGAAATAGAATTATGTGAAACAGGTCCAAAGCCAAGAAAAATTACTCACCAATTGTAAGACGGAATTGACAACTTCCTTGTTGGACACCTGGCCCACTTCAATGAGACCAATGAGTACAGCAAATTTCAAATTGTCGTTCATAGTCATTTTGACGACGTCTTCGGGCCGTTTCACTTCGGCCGGGACGCCGCTTTTCGACTCCTCCATCGCGCCGAATTTCACGCGGGACTTGTAGCTTCGGCTTTGCGAGAAAATCCAAAGGACGCACGAATTAAGAAATTAAAAAGATCACAAACCGAACATTCCACACCGACACCGAAAACACAAGGCGGCCATGTTGCCGGAATAGAGAACGCCTGGTTGTTACGTAGCGCCCTCCAGCGGCCTGAAAAGCCGGCTTTTTCGCGAAAAACTCAAAAAGTTCGAAAATTGTTCAATGGATTCGAGATACTAAGGAATTTAAGGAATTTCAAACATTTGAAAGATAATGTCCAAATTCTGTTGTAAATTAAGGAGGATGAAGTTTTGACATACCTGTGCGCTAGGTGGCAGCACTACACGTGGACTGTGTCGCTTGTTCTGGTGTTAAAAGTGGCGCCATCTCTGAACCGTATTTTCGTCCTTGTTGAAAATTTGTGTGGATTGCATGATTCGCTCTCGGCATGTTTTCAATTGATGAAGACATGATTTTATATTAATTTATTGAAAATTAGCTTGAAATATGTCGGTTTTGAATGTTGGGCAATCTAAAGATGTTAAGGCGTTGGCGAGAGCTGTTGGCAAGATCGATAATACAGTGTACAAAAATGCATTGAAGTGTGAGTGCCTGACAATGATGTACATTAAATTTGTACTTAAAGTTGTGGTTTAACCTTAAAACGGTATTTGAAACAGTCAGATTATTAAAATGGAATGACAAATAAATAATATACATGTAGCTAGAATTGTCATCCTGATCAGTTTCATTTTTGCCCCATTCGTCTGCAATATACGCCCACAAGTTGTATTGCAGCGTCTACAGGGTGACATGTAGTTCTTATCCTCATGCTGCATTTTTTATCCATATTTACGTTATAAACATCAGATTTTGCCTATTGTTATTCGCAAATCACACTTTAAAAACATAATTATCTACAATCATCATGAAATCGCGGTTGTGTTTTCGTCCAAAATGTGTGCAAATATAATATGCACATGAATTTTGGCATAAAAAAAATCAAAAAAATTATTAATGCTACTTGCCGTTCTGAATTCCAGTGGTCGTTAAAGCGTTGGAAGGATCTCGGGTGTCTGAAAAAGAGTTCGGGGCCTTATACGATACCAAAAATGTCGATAAAGACCTGTTGACGCAAGTCATTGCCGGCTTGTTCTCGCTTCTACGAGCCATATTCAGGATTCCTGAAAGTAACTTAAAAACAGAGGTAAAATCTCACATGCCAATTTCACGTGCCAATTCTTTAAAACCTTTCTGATAAGACCCGATCTTTTTTCAGGCTCTACATTCTGACCTGGAGGAAATAAAGTGAGTATAAATAGGCAAAACTAAATTTTAAAGCTACTGTATTAACGTGTAATAAAATGCCATTATTTCAAACAACAGATTACCCCCAGATGTTATTAAAGATATTCTAGAAGTTGTATTCAGTCCGAGGTACGATACAATTTTTATGCCGTTTGGGAAATGATTTGATCGGGTCTTAAAATGTTGTCTTTGCCGATAGCCAAACTAAAGTGAACAATTTAGCCGTTACTCAACGCCCTCGCCATCCCACCTTAAAACAGTTTCAGTGGAGAGTGGATGTTTCGATATCAACAAGGCAAGTCTTATCAATGCACAACTATGATCGAAACAAGTTTCAAATTTTCACAATTGTTTCGTTTCAGTTCTTTAAGTAGGGTTCTAGAGCCGACGGTTATGGTTAAGATGGTGTTAAGTAATGGCACCATAAAAAATTTCGAGGTAAAGAAGGAAATATAATTAAAGATTAAAATTCCCTTCCATGTACAGTAAAAATATAGCAAAACACTTTTTTGCAGATTCCGATGAAGATGTTTCACAAACTACGCTGCAGTGTTGCCAGCGTACTAAAAGAGATCGAAGATCTTGAAAAACGCAGCGTATTAAAAGCTTTAGAATAACATTAATCGTAAATGTATTTGTAATTGTATTAAAAACTTTTCAATTTAAAAGTTTGCCTCGAAGCATTTACACGTCAAAGAACTATCTGTGTAATATTATCTATAAATTTAATTCTGTTTAAAATCATTTGAAAAATACAAAATAAGCGTATGCAAACGCCCTATACAGCAAAAGATCCCCTCAGCTTGAAAAATCCCCCAAAAATTAAAATTTGCACGATTATCGCGAGGATTGACAGTGTTTCACTGTATAGATTTATTTTAAACCAGTTTCAAATTTTAAAGGGGATCTTTTCCTGTCCCCAGCAAACCACTGTCCGCAGCATTTCGCAAGTGCTGATAATATGCAATATTTTAAAACACTTATAAACTATACAAACATGTTGCCAAATACTTTCAGCTTCCCCGTCATTTTTTCGGCGTTGACGTTTTTCTGAAAAGGAAAAAAACGAGAAAAGCTGTTGCAAGAAATTCGTGACGAACGATATGACCCATACATTGTTAGTCGGGATTACAAGAACGACATGTATGACCAGGCTTAGGGTTAGTCACACAGAATAGACCAATCTCCCTTACTTGATCATTGCCAAAGTTTTAGGATTTGACTTCACCTTAGGAGATACTCCAATGGTGAAAGCAAGACTGCGCTTTGGCTTTGGCACCTGCTATAAAAAATAAAATTAATTACTTAAAAAATCTCGGAGGAAAAATATTGCTAAGAAATCGAAATGAAAGATATGCACACCTGGATTTGATCAGGGGGTTCATTCTCTCTATTTTTCTTAGGCGTAACCTTTGCCTTGAGATTGCTTTTTGGCGTTCTAAAATGTGGCCGACGCAACAGTCGCTTCAGACTCGAAGGCGTCTTGCTCGGTTTGTCTTGTCCCGCTTTTGACGATTTTCCGGGCGTCGGAGGACCCGGTTTCTGATATGTCGGCTGTATCGGTTTTGTCGGCTAACGGAAAAAGGGAAACGTGTTATATCCCCTGTTCATACTGGCTAACAACTTAAGCCGGCCACACACGAGGCAATTTATCAGCCGAAATAAATTGCTAAAAATTTCCGGACAATTTATTCCAAACAACAAATTTGAATATTTATCACACACGTGAAGCAACAAATTTCGGAATTCCTTATCAATATCTTGCAATTATCCCTATTTCGACAGCACTGATCGATACGGAAAATGGAAAATGTAATATAGCGACATGCACGCGAGATTTTCCCGATTCCTGATTAGTCGGGGAAACTGAAATAAATTTCCTGAATAGAATATTATTCCATTCTGGAAATAAATTGCAATTTCCAGGCAAGAAATTTTCATTTTGACACACGCCGAAATTCCGCAAAATTTTATTTCTAGGATTTTTTTCGGACAAGAAATTGCTTCGTGTGGCCGGCTTTAATGAGCACCACCATACATAAATTCATTAAAAAATGTTTTTGTTCGTCCGTAGAATTTAAGAGGGATTCATACAGAATAAGCCTTTTTTCTAAATTATTTTTTAATTTAATTTTGGAAACTGTTAGGAACAAATGAAATGTACAAGGACCTAGCATAAATATTCTATTAATTGTTTAAATTTTTTGTTTATGTATATGTATATTCCAAATATGCCAATAAAGTTTATAATTGTAGAGGGTCTGGTAAACTTTACAGATATATTTCCATGAAAAAGAATATACATGTACATAGAGATAAACAAAAAAAATTAAACAAATAATAGAATATTTATGCTAGGTTCTCGTACATTCCATTTGTTCCAAACAGTTTCCAAAATTAAATAAAAAAAATAATTTAGAAAAAAGGCTTTTTCTGGTATGTAACCCTCATAATTCGTAAATGAAAGTGTTAAGTTGACCAACCTTTCTTTTGGCTCCAAGAGCATCGGAAGATGTATCGGCTAATTGATCAGCGTGAATGGCAGAAATCTGCGATATGCCCGTCAAGTCCAGTCTCCCGGTCTGCAAAATTCACGAGTATCGTTACATTTCAAGCAGACTCGAGTTGAAACCCGGCTGCGCGGGATATTAAATTACCTTGAAATTTTCATCGTTGTAATCAATCGTGGTTTGCGCCTGCATTTCCACCGGATACGACGTCTTGAGATGAGGTAAGCAGAGTGTGTTTCTGCGTTGCAATTCGCTGAGACGTCCCGATTCGTTCGGAAGGTCGCATCGCCCATTCTTGAGATCGTTCAAATAGGTAAAATTGGAAAACGCTCCGTCTGCATCCTCGCCGTTACGCGACATTGCTAAAAAACCGCAAACTGACCATCAGAAACAACGCAATTTACTTTTATTGCGTACGACATCGATTTCGGTACTCATGCTATTAAATCAAGCGGGTGTTAGGACATTGCCCAACTTACATGTTGAGGAGCGGGAAGGATGGACAAACACATTTTTGCTAGGCATTTCGTTCGCATCTGCATTTTGGTCATTCAAGTAGCTGAAATTTAATAGCTCACCCTCTTCGTCTTCACAGGGAAAGTAGGTGCTAGCTCCAGCTGCAACAAGCAACGGTAAACCAAAAAATCAGTGTAATCCAGTTAAATGACGGATGTTTCGGGCTAGCAATCATGTTGAGATTATTCCGTAGTTTGTCTTTGGAAATTGAATTTCATTTAAATTCAATTTAGCAATTGATCTGGACAATCTGCACAATCAAGCCAGCACATGGGACTAAAACCAATACTACAATCATAATAAACCAACAGATTACTTACGTGGTACGACGTTCCGAGGATGGGCAAAAACGTGGTCCCTTTTTATGTCTTGGGGTGCAGAATTGCTGAAAGTTGAGTTTTATAAAACAGAAATCTAAAAGTTAATCCCAAAAAATTGTAAATTCCAATTGGGAATACGTACATCGAGACTAAGGAATCCTGGAATTGATCGTCAAACGCTAGATTGTAACCTAAATGAGAATAACGACCGATAAATATCGCAGCCGTTCGAGCATCGCGCAACTGTGAACTAGCTAAACGAAAACTTACTTTCGGTGGTGTTGAAGGTCAACCTAAACGATGACCTGCGCGGTATATCCTTCGGTTTCAACTCGACCGGATTCGGTTTAGCAAATGTGTCGTCCGAAAACGAATGACGAGGTTGAGTCTGTAAATATACAGAATTAGAAAAACGTACGAGAAAGATCTGTTGTTGCGATGAAATTTTATATCACGCTGACCTTTTGAACGTGTTGGCTTAGCATAAATTCCAACTTCTTGATGAGAGCGGCCTGCTGGACAGACTTTTCCAATTCCTTGTTGAGCCGTTCCTCGAGAAGGACCTTCTCTTGTTCCATGCCCTTCTGGAAGGACATCACCCGATTCAAGCTATCTCGGCTAGTTTGATAATGCTCCCTGCAATTATCCAGCTACGATAAAATGCGATAGAAAGTGTTAAAGGAAATGTTAATAATAACATGAATTACTGCATAGATAATTTGGACGCTAGCTCACTTGACAATTCAACTTTTCCAGCTCCTCCTCTCTGTTTTGTAGCTGGCCAGACATTTCTTCCACCATGATTTTCGCCTTCTCGTATTTGTTAGCCAAAGTTTGCTTCTCGTCCATCATGGTGCGGAGAATGTCGAGGTGCCGTTTCTCGGCATCCTGGATCTGCCCTTGCATGGCAACGATTTGCTCGGTGCATTCCTAGGAACGGTAAACAAGAATTAATGCCTGAAAAACAATTTAACCGCACGTGTCTGAATCACGTTTTGTCGCAGCCTCGTGCGTTTACCTTTTGTTTGCTGAAAAAGTCCTTTTCGCGGCCCAGCTTGCTTTTCAGTTGTTGCAGCTCGATTTTTAAATTGCCGTTTTCCGTTGTTAGCAGCATGTTCTTCCTCAACATGCCATCGTGGTGTTGCTAAATACAAATTTGTAGTTGTGTGAATTACACAAAAAAAAAAACTCCGGTAGCCGCTATATAGAACGAGAAATTTACCTGCCGTAGTGAAGTTTGACTTTCTAAACGCTTCAGTTTTTCCTGGTTGGAATTCGTTTCCGATACGAGGACCTCTTTCTCCTTAGCCAAATCTTCGTATTTCGCCGAGATGTCCACGTTCATGGCCATCAACTGATCGACGCGGGCGCTGCAGTCTGCGGATTCTTTATTGACGTTTGCCAATTCTAGTCGCTCCTTCAAGTGCTGTTCATGGGTAGCAATCAATTTGGCATCTAACTTTGACAATTCATCTTGCAGAATTTTCACATTCGCTTCCGCTCGCTGGGCTTCTCCCGTAGCCTTTTTCAGCTCAAGCTCCAGCCTCCCCACGCTTTCTTCAAGGGCGGTAGCTTGCATACATTTTGAATTGAAATCCTGAGAAAGACTCGCGAATCTTTCTTCAAGAGATGCCTTCTCGAAAGACAAGCTTTCTTTTTCTCCAATCGTCGCTTTGTACTTCTCGTCGAGTTCGGATTCTCGCAACTCGAGAACTTCGACGCGGTGGATTTTATCGAGCAATTCCTGGCGAAGGCTTTCTAGGTTTTCTTCCAGGCGTTTCGCGCCGCATTTTAGGCTCGTTATCTCAGTGTTCTTATCTTGCAGTTTGGTGTTTAGCTGCTCAATCGTTTCCTTGCAAGATTTATTTTCCACAGCGTAATCATTGTTCTCCCCGGCCAATCTCTCGTGCTTCGAGGCCATTTCCTCATGCAAAATCTCCAGATTTTTCAACCGGTCATCTTTGCCTTCCATTTCGCTGCGAAGTTTCTCGAGATCTGATCTCTGACCTGTCACTTCGAATTGCGAGGAAGATAATTCCAACGACTTTTGCTGCAAGTCGCCGGACATTTTTTCAATCGTCACGTGGCAAGAAGAGATCTCTGCATCCAGATCAGTCTTCTCGGTGACCAGCATCCTGTATTTCTCCTCAATTTCAGTCTTGGTGGTTTCGATGTGCTCGATGTCGGCGTTTCTAGCATTCAAATTTCGAACGTGAGATTCCAACGTCTCCTTCAGATCTTTTATGTCCGCTTCTAGATTTGTCACCGCAGAGTGCTTTTCTTCTAGTTCTTGGTTTAGTCGGTTGATCGTTTCACGGCCCAAATTCGCTTCCTTGACCAAACTACATCTATCCTGCTCTAATTTGTCGTGCTTCTCGTTTATTTCCTCTACCTCGATTTCCAACTGTTTGACCCTTTTCTCACTGCTCGCCAGCTCGTGGCGGCAATTTTCAAGCTCCACTTTCCACTCTTCCGCTTGGGTCCTTACGGCAGACAACTCCGATGATCTCGACTGCAAATCGTTAGATGTCTTTTCGATTTCCGTGAGCATCGTTGCAAGCTCCCGCTCTAAATCTGCTTTCTCTTTCTTTAGGGTTGTGTATTTCGTTTCGGATTCGATCTCGAGCGTTTCGAGCTCTTTGATGCGGACATCTTTAGAATTCAACTCCTGGCCAAAACCGTGAAGCTCATTTTCCAACTTTTGCACACCAGACTCTAAAAGCGTAACCTCGGAGTTCTTTTCCTGGATGGATGCATTTGCCCGATCGAGTTTCATTTTGCAATCGCTTAATTCGAGAGTCATAATGCCAATTTCATCTAATGCTTTTACGTGCTTTGAGGAAACGTCTCCGTTCTGCGTTTCCAGAAGCTCGGCACGCTCGCAGCTGCTTTTCAGTTCTTTTTGAAGGATTTCAAGATCGGCATTCCGACTGCGTATTTCGGATTCCAAAGTGTCAGACACAGAACTTTTGCTCTGCAATTCCGAAGACAGGTTCTGGATTTCTGTTTGACAAGAACGGATTTTGGCTTCCAAGACGTGCTTTTCCTCGACCTCGATTTCCAACTGCTTGACCCGAGCATCACTGTTCGCCAGCTCGTGACGGCAACTTTCAAGCTCCACTTTTCGCTCTTCCGCTTGGGTCCTTACGGCAGACAACTCCGATGATCTCGACTGCAAATCTTTAAATGTCTTTTCGATTTCCGTGAGCATTGTTGCAAGCTCCTGCTCTAAATCTTTTTTCTCTTTCGTTATTGTTATGTATTTCGTTTCGGATTCGATCTCGAGCGCTTCGAGCTCTTTGATACGAACATCTTTAGAATTCAACTCCATGCCGAAACTTTCACACTTTTCTTCCAACTTCTGCACGCTAGACTCTAAAAGCGCCACCTCAGAGTACTTTTCCTGCAGAGATGTGCTCGCCTGATCGAGCTTCATTTTGCAATCGCTCAATTCGAGAGTAATAATGCCAATTTCTTCTACGGCTTTCTCGTGCATTGAGGAAACGTCCCCGTTCTGCGTTTCCAGAAGCTCGGCGCGCTCGCAACTGCTTTTCAGTTCTTTTCGAAGGATTTCCAGATCGGCATTCCGACTGCGTATTTCGGATTCCAAGGTGGCAGATTCCAAACTCTTGCACTGCAATTCCGAAGACATGTTCTGGATTTCCGTTTGCCAAGAACGGATTTTGGTTTCCAAGACGTCCTTTTCCTCGACCAGCGTCGTGCATCTTGTGCTCAAGCCGAATTTTTGGGCCTCTAGCTCTTCAAGCAGCAACTTGACTTTCGTCAATTCCTGGTTGCGGATTTCCGCCTCTTCTGTTTGATCCGCGAGCCTGGCTGCCAAACCGGCATTTTCGTCGCACTTTTCTTGCAACGCGGCACTCAAACGTTGCGCATCTTCTCGGCAGCTCTTGATTTTCAAAACGCAAGCTTCTTTTTCGCTCATCAAGACGTCTCGATCCGAAACGATACGAGATTTTTCTTTTTCCAGTTGTGCGATGCGAGTGGATTTATTTGTGATTTCCAAACGGCATTTCTCTAATTCTTCCCTCTGCGTCGATGACATGATCTCCGAAGCGGAGAGTTTTCCAGACTTATCGTTGAGCTCGTTTTGCAGAAATTCTCCGTTCTCCGTCATTTGTTTAATCACTGCTTTCAGTTCTTGTCGCTCCTTCAAGCTCTGCTCGTGGGTAGAGATCAACTGAGCTTCTACTTTTGACAAGTCATTCCGCATAGCGTTGACGTCTGCCTTGAAACACTGCAGGTCTTCTTCCGCTCGTAGGGCTTTCGCCACTGTGTTTTTCATCTCGATCTCCAACCGAGATTTCTCGGCAAAATGGGTCTTTGTCATTTTCTCGATCTGTTTCTCTTTCACGAGCACCTCCTCGTGCAGCCGCTTGATATCTTTCTCCAGAGCAATTATGTCAGATACAACTGTCATGGTTTCGCCAGATGCAATTTCTGGGTAATACGAGATGGATTTTGAAATAAAAACCTTTATGTATACTTTGAAATCTATAAACAACAGGACTTACTTTTGCACTTTGATTTTTCTTCAAGGAGCATTGTTAATTGTTCATTTGTACATCTCATTTCGTGCAATTCGTTCTTCTGGTCTTTCACAATTGCTTCAAGACATTTCAGTTCACTGTCTTTCGAACATAAAACTGCCTTCAGCTCAGCTAAATTCTCTTCTACGTCATTAAACTCCTCGACTCGCTGCTCTGCAGTTTTAATTTGCTTCTCGAGCCTGGCAAGCTAGAAAAAAATTAAAAATGAATAAAGCATATGTCACGATTCACAAAAAAATTGAAAGAAAATTATGCTTACCTTTTCTTCTAAGGAACGATTCTCTTGGCTTAGGTTTTTGAATGCCAATTCTAGACTCGGGTAATCTGAAACCATTCTGGATTGTTCGTCGAACCTAACCTGAAGTCTGACAAATAAAATTGTAAATCAGAGATCGAAAATTGCACACTTATGCTGTAGAAATCTCTGGTGTTAATGATGCACAATTGCACATGGCAAAGTTTTCGTTAATGTCAATTTTTGCAAACTGGATTCTATTGGTTGCATATTCGGCAAATAGGAGAGAGGATTAAATGCAAAGGTCGAAAAAAAAATGTATGACTCCTATAAATGTTCCTGGTTTTTGGAGGTAATTAACCTATGGTGCAAAGTGCAAAGTACCCTAGAGTTTAAATTCACATTATTTCCCTTTATTCTAATACCCCTTCTTTCTTTTGTGATTTTTATCTTTTTTTACATTTTGGGCCAATTTGATTTTTCCCCTTTTTTGTACCAATAAAGGTCATTTTGCCAACTTGAGTTGACCTGATTGAAACCAAAGTTCATGGATTTGCTGCTTGCAAATATTGGATCCTTCGCAATAGTCCCTAGCTGAGGATCATGACCTAATTTTTGAAAACCTAGAGTCCAAATTCCAAAGTGCCCTAGAGTTTAAAATCCACTTTACTATATGAGGTCTGTACAAAGTATCGGATTTCTTTTACTCTTAAACTATTTAATTAATTTAAATGCTGCATGGTGTTTTACTTTTTTCCACTATACAGGGTTGCCACCGATATTTTAAAACCGTCTTGCCTGACTTTTAGCACCATAATCACAAATTTTGCCTGACTTTGCCGGACTAAAACAATAGAATTGCCTGACTTTGTCTGACCTGAAAATGGAACTTTTGTAACTTGTACATTACTAGATGATCTTAAAAAAACTACATTTTATACAAATGATCAAAATAAAATCAAACATTTATTGCATTTCAGTATTTGAACTTGAAAATGGTACAGGGTATTTTCACTTTAGCAATGACACTTGCTCAATTTTACTTTTATCTTACTTTGCCTGACTTCAGCTCAATTTGCCTGACTTTGCAGGTCAGTGGCAACCCTGACTATACGTAGCAACCCTTCATACACATGTGTGAATTTTTTCTTGCGTACAGAGCTTGTCCGTAGCTTTTTGTCATCGTTAGCGTGGGTGCATGTATCAACCAGTTTATTGGTTTCGGTGAAACATGAGCGACACACAAAAGATTTAACGGTTGAACCGTAAAAAAAATGTTCTACCCACGGCATCCCCTTTTTAAATAAAAAATACCGAAATTAAAAATAACTTACTTCTGAAAAGCAATTTCTGTATTGGTAAGCAAACTTTGACAATCTTGGAAACTGCCGCACTTCTCTGTCAATTGACGCACCGTTCTTTTCATATCTTCAATATTTGCCACTTTAAAAAGAAAACGTAATTGCTCAACATTTGTAGCGCAATTTCATGATGTGACTTGCCAACGCATTAACAAATATTGATCTTACAAAGTTTATTGTTCTCCTTTTTAAGTTCTTGTAGATCCAGTTCCAAATAAGATCGGGAAGTTAACTCCGCCTCAAGATTTCCCTTCAGTTTATGTATTTCTAACTCCTTTTCCTTCAGAGCCGTCTGTATATCAAACGAAAATTGCAACTGAGCAACCAGAAAACGTTAAGTTAGGAATTCGAGATAGAACCCGTGCTGAAATAATTACCCAAGAGGCCACTTGAGGAGATTGGACACACTGTTTGATCGGAGAATAAGCATCATCTCCATCATTGCAGTAGATGGTGCAATCCTTTTGCTTCTCGATGGATTTTAGTTTATCATGTTTGACGACAGGTACAACAAGATAGTTACTCGTGAAGGAAGAATCTGGCATAACATAAATGGAAACTACATAAATGAAGCATGCCGTTTTTGAATCTGCAATTTCAGAGTAACTCGACATCCATACCGGTCTCTTGCAACACTCGAACAAAATCGTGACAAAGTGTCGTTCCACTCGGAGAAAGCACGCCTTCGATTATGCACTTTATTATCTCCTGCAGTGAAGAATCAAGCTTGCACATGGCTTTAATAAACTGATCTTTGCCATCGCAATGAATGGAGGCGCATAACAGCAAAATAGAAATCTAAACACAACAAATATAATCAATTCTCTTGCTTGCGGTTAATATTATTTCAAGATTATATCACAAAATTACCTTTGCAAGTTCAAATTCATTTTTCAACTCTGCCTGTGCAAAGTTAAGGTCGTCTTTCAGTCCTACATCGTAGTGATCTAAAAATGATAAACATATCAGAAACCAGAACCACCTGTTTGCTTGGATAGATTTCTACATTACATGTAGTTACCTACCTTCTAAAAAATGTCTCACGATGCTTGACCAGTTTTTTAGCAAAAACTTTTCTTTTTCAAATTCAGTATTCCTGAACAATAAACAATTAACATTTGTTCTGGATGTCTTTAAACAGTTTATGGAATAAAAATGCTTACATGATTTTTAACAAGCTGACGAAGTGACGTCCATCGTGCAACTCTTTTAAATTTGTAAGTTCTGGTCCAATATTCAAACAGTTGATCTGGATCAAAAAACAACATTTGCATGAAAAAAATTTCCTACTTCACCAAATACAAAAAACGCCTTATTTACCCAACTTATAGAAAATGCAATGGCGAAATTGTGTAAAAGATCCAATTTTTTTTTACAAATTACACGTGAAAAATTCTAACTGCGAATTACACATGCATACACAATTAAGCAATGATGGAAATTTTTTACGTGTAATTTTTTTAATAATAACCTTAGAAATATGCCCTCACTTAAGGATTTAATTGATAATAAAAACAGTTTACAAATAATTATTTGTAAAGAATCTGAATCTTTTACGCAATTTCGCCATTACATTTTCCATAAGCTGGGCGGTAAAGATTATGTACGTTTTGCACAATCTTTATTTTATAGACACTATAAGAACACTACCACAAATTTGACAGATTATGCATGGAATGGATTATGTAACTTGGTCCAAAATCACCTTGTCCAAAACAATAGACTAGTGTTATCCCTTTCCTTTAGCTGATTTAATGCTATCTATTCCATCAGAAGAGCACTGTTCCGAATATAGTGTTATCCCAACATAAATAGCCTACACCTATTATCCTTACGATGAATCCAAATAAAATTTAAAATACGTGACTTCACTTACCCATTTGATAACGGCATCTTTCCTGTCTTCATCCATGGTCTAACTTTTAAGTTACCAGGGCTTAACAACGGATCTAGATGACATTAAGGCACAAACCGATGGTATTTAAATGAATAAGGGTAAGAAAATCCAGCCAGGTAAATATATACGCACTAAAAACTTGAAATTATTGTAGAAAATAGGTGAAAAAGCTAGTTGCACTTCCGACCTCACGAACAATGCACGTTGGGATTTGAATTTTGTAAGTGGCGCCGCCCCTTTCCATTCTTCTCTTGGAACGAGCGCCCTCTGGCGGGAAAATTAAGTTACACTGTGTCACCAAAATAAAAGGGGGATAATTTCTCAAACTAAATTTTTTGTGCGTCAGACCTGTGCCGACTGTGAGGGTTTGCTACTTCCAGGTAGTACGATATAGAGGGACGCTATTTACAGGTTTCGGTGTAGCTGCAAATAGCCCTCTCCCTCCAAGTAGCACACGGTCCCAATTAATGGCCCGGCAATGCATGAGTGCGCTATTCACAGGTTTTGATGTATAAAAATTGTAACTCGTTTTTGCCGATTACAATCCTATTTCGAGACATTGAGCAAGGGAAATCTACACGGGACCACTGTTTAAACTCTCATCTTAAAGAGCCATGCCCCTTTGGGAATTTCGGTTTTTCGAAAAACAAATAAGCATTGACATAATAATAAAAATGGTACTTAAATCAATGTAATTTAATAGTTTTTCAGTTTTGTAAATCAGTATTGAGCTCTTACAAATGTGTCTGAAGATGTTTATATACTTTTGTATCCTTTAACTGTAAATTTCCATGTTATAGCTTGTTAAACCAAATTTGATTTTTATTTAAAAATACTTTATTATAAAACAGATAAAATATCACAATCCATATTTACAATTTATCGCACTGTTTCCTGGAAGCGAAATGTATCGTTAAGTATTTTCCACGTTTCCCCTTGCGCCGTCAGGATGAATGATTGCATGAATGGCGTTTCTTGTCTCCCTTGGAATCTGATGGACCCTGCTACGTGAACTAATATAGTCGTCTGATTATTAACAGCAATACCTGAAATTAAGACATGAATCTCAAATTACTTGATAAAATTCCTATGCTGAGCAATATGATTAAATTTTTAAAAAAAATTTCAAATCGCCATCACCTTGTTGTCAAATGTTTTTAATTTTATTTGTCATGTTCGTAATATTTTCTCGTGTTAACGACTCATCGGATCAGATTGCATATTTTTGTTTATGTTTCTGTTATTAAGCCAGATAAACAACGTAGTTCAACCTGCCTATAAAATCGCGTCGAGGGAAATATAATTGATTTGGGTTTACCTAGCACAGGTTGTGCATCCAAAGAATGCACTTCGATATTGCTGGTCGGTGGCAACGTTTCGTAAAACTGAGTGATTGCAGTTTTTCCGCAAATGCCGTTCCCGTTCCAGATCAATGCCGCATCGTCCATATAGAAAGCTGATATGGCCTGAAAAAACACATTAGCACGTTAATAGTGATCCATAAACGAGGATGAACAAAAGCAGCCAGATAACGAGCGTATGAAAAAAAGTTGTTAGGGGGAGAAATATAGAATTTTCATAAGCTCGGTTTCAACCATTGCAAATGTTAGGCAAAAATCTGATCAATAAATAATCAAGTTGACCTTGGCAATAGGACGCAGGATGTTCCACCCATAGTCCACCCCACCAATTAATTATGGGGAGATAAGTAAGAGTAAACATGAAATTGAACAATCACGTAATGAACCCCTCACTTACATGGCGTCTGGTATCAAAAGCTTTATAAAATAACTGGGAGAACTTCTCGCCATCTTTGCAAGCTCGAGTCAACTCCATCTTTCTCTTCTGGTCCTATAATAATAATTAAAATCATTATAAATCTAATTACATTTTATAGATGAATTGATTTTTCCTAATTGCTACGCCTATCGGCATATAGGTTAATGGACATTTTTGTAGACAGACCATGTTTATATTAATTGATTTGATCTCTTTTCGTCAAAAGCTATTTTTTTTCTAAAATTTCCAAATTTGTAAACATTTTATTGTCAACAACGTATTCCAAGGGATCGGTGACCTTTAGGGAAAACTTCGCACACCCAAATATCTGGCAACAAATTTCCAATTAGTGTTAGGTATATTAAAGTGTGCAGAATTTTCCTTGTGAGCAATTTTCCTAGAACAGGCGAACCGCACGTGAACGTCGGCCTGGCTAATCTAGGTCAGTCGCGCACAGGGAAAACTCCGCACGCCCAAATATTCGGTAATAAATTTCCAATTTGGGTTATAAGGTAATATAAAATGTGCGAAGTTTTCCTTGTGCGCAACTATATAAATATAGTTCGTCGTACAGTATTCAATGTGACAGTTGACCATTGTTTACAGTTAAACCCCTGACAACGGTTGATCTAGGACAGTTGCGCACAGGGAAAACTCGGCACCAATACATGTATTTGGCTATAAACAGCCAATTAAGGTTAGATGTGTGCGGAGTTTTCCTTGTGAGCAACCTTCCTAGTACTGTTCAGAGTTCCCACTGTGCGAAAACGTCCAGTTAGGTCAGGTTAGGTTTAGTTAGGTACACTTAAAAAGTACGGAATTTTCCTTTACGCAATAGTCCTAGATTTCAATTGCACACAAGGACATTTGCCCACACCTAACCATGCATGCAAGTGGATACATGTTTAATGTATACACACGTGCATCAACGTCGTCAAAAATAGTCATTCACTAGTACAAGTAGGCTATTGAATACTAGAGCTCACTCACGTAGTCCCTCTGCATTCTCGTTAAATCAATAATTAATAAAAACATATACTTACCGTTGACATTACATCCATTTTTCACTTTAATTATTCCCAAATATTTACGATTTTTAAATTCTTGAGAGCAGTTCGACAAATACCTTTACTTCCGGTTTTCTTTCCTGCGTTTCCGGTCGATAGCCGTTCACTAGCGCCCTCTACTTCCATCGTCTGCTACGTATTTTGCCGGGTTTTGCTTTCGGAATTTGGATTCTGTTACCATGTTGCACTCAATTTTAAATACTTTGAATTCTCAGAGGATAATTTTAGCCAGCAGTTCGGAAAGAAGAAAACAAATATTTGCCAATATCGTAAGAACTATGTTGCATATCGCCAGGCCTTTCTCTTATTAGACACTCGATGTCCTAGTATAGGTGCATGGTAGGCCTAGGCCCCTTTTACATTGGCATGTTCTGTACTTTCAGTGCTTGAACGTCGAAATACTGCCTTCAAACTGCGAAGAAAATTTGAATAAAAATGATTTTTCTACTCCTTATGAATACGCGATTGCAACTGCCGCTTTGAAAGGAAACGACGTTGCTGCTTGTACGCGAAATCAAGCAGTAAGAGCTAGCTTAAAAACATGACTATCAGTCCTGTATGATTTACCATGTTGTGTACATTTTATATTTTTTTTTACTAAGGTCGTCCCTAATTTAATAATTAGTGCCGATACGGTGGTGTCGTGCGATGGTATTATTTTTGAAAAACCAAAAGATGAAGAAGATGCATTTCAAATGTTAACAAAGTAAGGATAAGAAATTGGGAATTTTCATAGGCTCACACATCAATTATGTCAAATTATGATTCATAAGTCGTATTGTGGATAATAAATTAAAACCTTTATCGTTTTTTGCCATTAGTTGGCAATATCACATTGTTAGAAGAGATTGTGTCTTATAAATAATTACTTGCCAACAGGTTAAACGGGAAAACTCATACAGTCTACACTGGGGTGGTTCTCATTCAACCACAAACCAATGGTAATTTTTCCATTTATATCGTGATAAAAAATTCATATTGATCCACCTGCACAATTACAGGTAGGAATTATAAGGGAAATCGACCGAAAAAACATGGTTTGAAAATTGCCAACACAGAAAATCTAACAATTTGTTTTTTAAAATTAAAAATGCGAGTCATATTTTAAAAATATGGTAAACTAAGTTAAAACTAAGATTTATGATTTTGGCTTATTTAACCCTATATACGACAATAAATAATTCGGTTGACATAATTCATCGATACGGATTAGATAATAGCCTTGTCTTATTTTTCAACATCTGCCCCGTGTGAATTTATTCATGTGTGAAAATACACCTTTTCAAACTAATAAATGAACTCCTTTAAAATTACCTCAGCTTCTAATTAACTAAAAAATTCCAGTTAATCTCCTTTACATCTAAAACAATTCTATAGAAAAAAAAACTAAAACTTAATAAATCAAACCTCCGTACGATTTATGTTAGCAAAAAATCAAATAAGTAATTATCTCCCAAGCAAAAAAAAATTAGTGATTAATTATAAAAATCTGCTAATATTTTACCAATTTTTGTTTTTACAATAATCTAGAACCATTTTAATGTAGTTTTTAAATTTAAAGTTCGTGATTTTAATTTACATGTAATTACCTGAAGATGTCAGAGAATTTTACGAAGCTTCCGATGTAGTCTTTGCTCCGCTATCCCCAGAAATCATCAGGGCCTATGTCGAGACAAAAGAACCATTGTAAGTATTTGACCATAAAAGCAATTGTTCAATCCAAAAAAAAAATAGTCATGGGTATTAAATCCTCGAAGCATTTGCTCCCCGAACCATTAATGCGAATTAGCCGAATAATTTTGAGTAACGAATTTCTTAATTAAATTGTATAGCTGAACTGTAAACGTACAAACTCTTTGCTTTCTGATTCGTGGAGCTAAAGGGTTTAGGGGAGAAGCTTGCATGGTGATTAGTTGGAAATATTTATCACCGCAACATCAACCTTGCCTACTTGAGTCATCCCGAATGTGTATAAAACGTTATTAAGGCACGAAAGGGTTTGTTCGAATTACGACCGCATGTGAATAACAATACGGGCTACTGGGTTGGAAGTAGAAAACTCATAAAACCTGGATGAAAGCAAAGGGTTGAGATCCCAGCTCGTAAATTACCTTCACTTATCTACCCCAAACTCATTTGAAATTTCGAGTCCGTGCCTTGTCGTACGTGCCAGAAATATTACGGCTCGATTCGGGAGTTTTCTGCCAGGAGGGATATATGGGGACATTAAAGTTGTTTGCTACCAATTATATTTTTCTTTCTCATATTTTATTATCAGGGACAAGGCAGGAGGATACGGGATCCAGGGTATCGGAGGATCCCTCATAGAGGCCATCCACGGGGACTATTTCAACGTCATGGGATTTCCCTTGCATCGATTTTGCAAAGAGTTATTACACATCTATAAAGCATCTTGAATTTTAAATACATAATGCAGTTCTGTAAAGTGTTTGACATTGCTATTTTTTGAAATAAATATTTACCAAGAATTTCTGGATGATTTTAATTTAAATAGAACAAGAAATATTAGTATAAATACAGGACAAATTTAATATTGTCATTTGATGAACATTGCCATTAGTGTTCTAAAGCTTAATAATTTTAGCAACTAGACTTGTTAGGAATATTAGCATTTATGAATTTTCGGTCGTCGAAATAGTCAGGGAAAATTGTTTTAAAAACTTGGAAGTCAGGGAAGTTTAAATTTTCATTTCTATGGGAAATACTTAGAGGTTTCTTTAGTCCTTTAATATTGTAGATACAAAGAGAGAATAATAGCTTACTAAACAACTATGTACGGTGGAATTCGCTTATAACGATGCCGGATATAGCCATATTCTGTATATAACATTTCCTATAGTGTATTCCGTTGGTCTGTTATCTTATGAAAATTAATTTTGTTTGGATACTATGATGCCGGATATAACGATAATCCGGACATAACGATACCATTTAAAAAAAAAATAGACATTTCATTCGCCTATAACGATTTTCAGAGATTTCCTCCTCCTTTCCCATTTTGTAAGTGCATATACATGTAATGTAATGACAAAATGATTTACAAACTTAATGTTATTTTTATTTGAAAGCTTATTATAAAAAATATATTTTTTTTTTACTATAACGAAACATTAACTTTCAAAAAGCTAAAAAATGTTCGTATTTGTATTAAATTTAAGTCAAATATAAAAATATAGATTTATATATTCCACTGCTGATATTTGTTTAAATCAGCAAATTTATTACTATTCCGTACTTTTTTTTTCAGTCAAAACATTTAATAAATACATGTAAATCAATTGTAACTTGTATTTGTGTTATCGTCATTACATGTACATTTTATTTTTCAAAAATCCAGTTTCAACGAAATTCCTATTTAACGATCTGATTTCTCCGGTCCCTTAGGCCGGAATTCATAGTCGTCGAATAAGCACTAATTGTGTGTTAAAAGTATACAAATAAGTACTACTTATACGACTATGAATTCCGGCCTTAGAGATCAATTATAAGCGAATTCTACTGTATTATGCCAAACTTCTTGTAATTCACATCAATATAGGAGACTTTCGTGTTTTTCTTATGAAAACGCGCATGAAATCAATTTGGTGTGCCACCCATTGTTTGCTGTATGTAATGAAAAGTTTTATTTACGTCGTCGTTGGAGCTTAATTTAGCCAGGGACTATTTTCATCTGTATTGAGCCCTAGCTAGTTATTATCGGGATCAAAATGGCGGCAATTTTCGTAGAAACCCATTAAAAGTCAATAAACTGCATTACCCAGTAGTCATGCCCAATGGGACCTGCGGTGCAAAGAAGCAAAAGAGCATGTAGTGCAACATCGAACTAAAACCAAGTTTTACATAAAACAAATACCATAAAACATTAATTAATGCAAATTCTGAGTTGGCCGATAAATCGTTGCCATGAACGCATATTAAAATCCAATTTACCATAATCATCATGGACTATAAGCAACGGAAACATTTTAATAGCTCAACACTTCATTAGCATATTTATAAGCATTTCCCAAAAAGTTAATAAAATTCAATAGAAGTACTTACATCTAATTTGCAGAGCTTATCAATGTTCTTTTTTTTAAAAGTCATAAATTTTCGCTAATTGGCACATGAACTAATTAACGAAAGGCTTAATCCACTGTGTTCTGGCTTCTGGATGGCTGCCGCATCTGTTTAGATATAAATTTAAAAGTGTTATTCAAATGTGACTAATTTTTTAATAGATCTTTTGTTATGCTAAACAGGTGCTCTTTTATCTAGGGTTATCTACTACTTTTTTTTAAGACGTTATTTATTTTTCACTGGTTTAATTAGATCTGTGATTTAGAGATGCATTTATTAAATGTGAGATGGTTTCAGTATCGATGTGCAATTTGGCGGATTTCAGCTCGAGTTTCGAGCCATTTCGACCATTTTTTTAAAAAAAAATAAAATATACATTTTAAAGTTTGAGGAAAACAATTCTAGAAAAATTAAACTTGAGAATCTATATGCTAGAATGCATGTAAGTAATAAACATTCTTAAATATAAGAAAACTGTTAATAGTTAAAGAAATTAAATGCTATAAAACTATAATTTTGCCATAGAAAGTAATTAACTGAAGAACGTTTTTGGTTCATTTGAAACATTAGCACTTACAAAGAAATCCATTAAATGAATAATATTTTTATTTTTGCAACACCACAGGCTTGTATTTCACAAACAACCTTGTGGTTTTAGTCATTTTGTGTGACACATAACTCTAGAAATAAATTCAGATGTTTTAACAAGGTTGTTATCCTTAGTTTTTCGCTTAAACCCCGACATATAAAACCAAAATAATTTTAGTAGTTTAGTAGAAAACTTAATGTTGGATAAATGCAAAGGATGAAAATAGGTTTGTAAATATGGAAACGTTAACATTTATACAAACTAGTACTCTATCCAATTCCTTATCAAAAGAAATACCATAAGAATAAATTGAAAATACAAACAAGTTTAATGTTACGTTTCAGGCAAACAAAAATACTTTATTGAATACCATCATAATACACTCTGTAACAAACTGATATGAAAGACAGTAAAATCTTTGCCTTTTATCTTGAAGCATTCATAAATTAATTCTCTTTAAAACTGATCAAACGAACAAAAATTGGAAATTCTGGATGGCTTGCTTAAACTTCACCTTTAACCCTTTTTTCAAATTGGTCTGAGGAGGACGCATGAGAGGGGGCGCAAAAGTATTAAAAGAACATCGGAATAAGATTGTTATTTTTTAGAAAACGATGAAAAGTTCTCTCCTCCATCCCCCAAAAAATATTACACATGACAATTATTATGCAAGCTAGCACAGAGCAATGTTTTGCTATTATTTCGTATTACGCATGGCAAACAAATAGAATACAACAAGGCTTGCAAATCGGCGAAAAAAAATGTTTAAAAAGTTGCAAATAATGTTAAAAGTGATTATGAGAAGTAGAGAAAAAAGTGCGTTTTACAATAACTACGGTACTATCCATTACCAAAATACCTGCATGGAGAAAAGGTAATATGACTAGCAATATGAGGACAAAATCGCCATTACAAAATAAGGAAACAACTCAAACATCCTGGACAGATTAAGAGCGATTGCAAAATAGAGAATCAAAAATAGTCATATGATAAGGCCCAAATAGTAAAACTTTTCTAAATTACTTGATGTGGGGAGAAAAAAGTTCATTTGGCTCGATTGAATACCCAAACTTACATGTGGGGCTCCCGGAAATTTGGAATTATTGCATATTTTCAATCTTTTTACAGAAATCCTTCTATAAGATTTGTTTCAACAGCATCTTATTAACCACTAACAATGTGGGCAAAGAATTGTATTCAACAGATTGTTCATATTTTCGACATTTATATTGGGAAATACTAGCTTTTCCAAAAGATCTTAAGAAGGACCCCTATATTTTTTTAAATTTCCGGAAATTTTAAATCCACACGTGGGTGTATTCAATTTAGCTTTTATCACTGAATGGTACTTGGGTTTGAAAAGATAAATGAAAAAACGTTCATGTCTACTTCAAAAACCATACACAAATTTTCAATTTGCGACTCTATATAGGGGTCACTTCAAACATTTCCCAGCTAATGGATATCGCCGAGAAAAGCATTTTGAAAAAAGTTCACATTTAGGTACACTGCCAAACAGCATTGTATTTCAATAACAACACTTACAAAAAATGACACAAAGCCTTTGGATTTGCATTGGAAATAAGCAACAATTAAAAAACGCCTATAGGAAAAAATAGTGGTATACTGGTGACGTACGCAGACGTCTTTTCGCTATATAAAAAACGTGTTTTTTTTGTTGGAATATCTTATATACGAAACGGCAAAAAATTCGCAGCGCAGTGAACAAGGAAAATTTCTTGGAAAAAAATGGTTTCAACGAATAAATTCGAGAAATTTGAGTGAGATTCGATTTAAAACTTGAAATATACAACTCTAGTGGAATCTGAACTTTCACAGAAAGTCAAGTTGCAAAAAACTGTCCACACGCTTTTAAAAGCACACATTCATAGCAAATAACACGGGAAAAAAAAGTTTGAGCAACACCGAAATGGGTGAAATATTGCTGAGAAAACATTGAAAAAATTAGGGTGCGAAATTCTCAAAGAAAAATTAACGTGCTATTCAAATTTGAGCACAAATATTGAAATACAGTTGTGATCGCTTATAACGAGCTTCAAGGAACCCATGGAATCAGATCGTTATATTCGGATTTCTGAAAAATAAAACGTACATGTAATAACAATAATAATGTATATACATGTACATGTACATAAAACACAAGTTTAAACTTGATTTGCATGTATTTATTAAATGTTTTTACTAAAAAAAATCATGAATAGTAATTAATTAAGCCGTTTGGTACAGGTAAATTTGCTAGAAATAAAGGGGGAAATTTAAAACTTTTTATATTGAAACCGTTTATTTTAAAATATAGAAAAATTATAAATCTTGTTTACCAAGATTGATAAAACAATTAATTGGATTTCTGAAAAATAATACGTACATGTAATAACAATAATATTGTACATACGCAAAACAAAAGTTTAAACTTGATTTGCATGTATTTATTAAATGTGTTTACTAAAAAAATCGTACAGAATTGTAATTAATTAAGCGGTTTGGTACAGGTACATTTTCTAGAAATTAAGGGGAAATTTAAAGCTTTTTATATTGAAACTGTTTATTTAAAATTGGAATAAATTGGAATTAATCAATAATAATTAAATTTAATATAAAATACGATCATTTTTAGCTTTTTGAAAAGTATTGTTTCGTTAGCAAAATAAAAAAGCATAATAAGATTTGTGATAAAAACAACAACTTTAAGATTGTAAATCATTTTGTCATTACATTACATGTATATGCACTGAAAAATGGGATGAAATCTCAGAAAATCGTTATAGGACCATTTTTTGTTTAAAAATGGGATAGTATACCCGGATAAACGCTATATCCGGCATCGTTATAAGCGAATCCCACTGTAGTAGCAGACAAGCACAAATCTATGACCTAGAACCAGTTTTTTTGATTCAGCATGGTGAATAATTCACAAAACTAATCAATCGCACACCTTGATATGATAAATCCAATCAGAGAATTGGCAAGTTTATAAAAAATGCCTGATTAAATTTTCTATTTTTTTATTTCGAAAACATCTCAATACCCTGTTTAAAAATGAGACCAAAGCTACCCTGCATGCAATGTCTCCAATTGAAAATAAGGAAGATCCCAAAAATGTCCAAACTTGAAGTTTGGTACAACAAATTCAATGATTCAAGGTAATGATAAAGAAAAACAAAATGTAGCTGACGCAAAAATCGCGATAACAAATTCCTGGTCCTTGTGTCATTGCAGGTTTATTAAATTCAAAATGAAAAATTTGCTTAAACAAACTTTTTAAAAGGTGGTCTAGCTACCAACATTATTGCATTAACGATTAATTTGTTTTTAAGCAAGGCCATAGGAAGCACTTCTGAAAATAGAGTCTATATCAAACCTTACTTCACCAGAAAAATTATGAAATTAGAAGCTGAAAATATGGAGCTCGTCAATTTTATCTTACTAATTAAAAACAATTAAATAGTTTGAATTCGACAACCAAATCCGATTAACACAAAGTTAAGGCTTAACAATGAATACTTTTTAAAAAATAGAAAATACATTGCCCAAGAAATGTTCAATCTAATGTTGAATTTGGCTTTGTAATCTCAAGTTTTATTTGGCATATATTATGAGATCAATATTAGATTTTCAACACCACGTAATTCCATGGTTTGGAACATTATGGAAATTATTCTTTTTCCCCAAAAAAATAAAACCAATTTCACATGTCCAATTCAGCAGGTACAATTATAAGCAGAAAATAGTTCTCTTCCAAATGCAGGTATTTCGTATTTGTGTATTGGCATCCAATTCAGGTGCTTGAAAATCATATATCCATGTATGGATGTTTGGAAGATTGGTGTGGGGGAGGATCCACGAAAAAAATGCAACTTATATTTTAAAAAAATGATGGTAAAAGTGACTAAGATAAGCCATTGAAAGGCCCAGATCTGCCTTTTTATATCCCTAAGATTCCGAATTAAAATTAGGAATGGTACAAAATGAAATTAAACAAAAACAGTATAAAAAAAGCTAAATATAAAAAACTCATAACGAAAACGCTACTCACTAACAACAAATTAAATACGAACATGAAAGAATGAAATTATATAAAAAACTTAACATAGATTAATTTTGACACACAATACAGCCTATTTTAGTCATCATAAGTCATATGTTAGTCATCATGGTAGCAAAATATTGCAAACTCCAAAAGTGGGGTCAATGTTGTAAATTTAGCAAAACTAGTGAAAATGAATAGGCTGTGATGAGGTCAGAGGTCACTACCACTTAGCATGATTAATGGGTGGTTATTCTGAATTTCCGAATGAGTTGCGTTGGTATCTTGTACCAAACGTATGAAAATATCCCATTAAAATTAAATTGTAAATAATATTAAAAAATAACATAAATCACCATACCTACATAATAATGAAATGATAATTAAAATTTGAACTAAAACAAATTATAAACATTACAAAGAAATTGGACATCAAACTAATAATAAAAAAAAAAGAAAATCAAAGTCTCCCTGCTGATGCATAAAATTTCTGGTCCTTTAAAAAATCTTTCATTCTATATCATAGAAGCCATAGCGACCATACATAAATACAGTGCAATTGTAACTCTACCTGACACACGTGTTAGGCATAAAGTATCAATAAGAAACATTTTTTAAATGTTAATATTCAGCAATAATGACAAAACCAAAATAAAATAGTTGGACGGGAAGAACACATGCAAGCAAGAAATTAATCTCTCACTGAAATATCAATCCAGAATAATTTCAGTTTCCATCAACACTCCCAAGTTGGCTGACTTTATGAAAATCTAGTTTATATAACGTCCATGAAATCTCAGAAAATGTAAAACCATAGAACAGAATCGAAATTCTGGAGACCATAAATAGCAAAATCATGCTAAGGCCATGAAGCAATTTCACAATTTGACAATAGGGCCAATTTAGTGTTGAAATGACATGAACTCGAAAATCGAGCTCGTTCGAGTTCCATCCAAACTGTACCACTTGATGTCATTTCAGACATCAAAGATCATAAATGCGAAAATCTTGCTAAGGCCATGAAGCAATTTTACAATTTGACAAAACAAAGGGTCAATTTAGGGGGCGAAATGGCAAGAATTCGAAACTCGAGCTCAAGCTCGTTCGAGTTCGTTCGAGCTCCCAACCAAATTGAACCACTTGATGTCATACATCAAGTACAGAACACTGATTTGGAGGGTTCCTGTAATTTCTGAAGCACCGTGAAAAAGTGCATCATTTAAACGTAAAGGGGGGGGAGGCAAATTGGGTGTGGGAACAGTCCCCACTAAAACAGCTTCTATTGGTGCAATGACGAGATAAAATACAGTAAAGGTTTTAAGATGGGTGGAAAATCTTAGAATTGACTTGACTATCATTCAGCAAACATCATATGAAGTAGTATTACGAGAGATAAGTGACAAGTCCATACAAAAAGCATAATAAATATTGTTGCGCATGCGCATAGGAAATGAAAATGCTCCTTATATATATACTGTATATATTTATAAATAGAAAAAACCGTGAAATTTTATGGCTCGTTTTCTCAATTATGGGATGGGAATATATAGTAATAATAAAATGGAATATTGCATACATTGGCACACAGCACTGCACGGATCGATTCAATTCACACCGACACAAGCATTACTTATAGAAAGACTCAAAACTGGATATATATTTATATATTATAATGAATTAAAATAGCGTCATATATCAGTTATTTATCCTCATTAATATGCCGCTTTTAAGAATTCAAATCCCATTCTGTATAATCGTATGGAGATTGTACATGTTTCACAATCATCAACAATTCCATGTTTTATTTGAAATCTAGCACAAAAAAATAGCACGGCACCACCAACTAACACTGGTCAACTACGTAGAATCATTAACCAACCCTGTTTTCAGAAATACAATCGAAAATTAAAAAAATGGGCACAATTTCAGTAAGAATTCCGTCGTATAGCGTTATTATTTGTGTGATAAAATATCCTGAGAATATTTAAACAACCATTTGTTTTTAAAATCTTAGCCAACCTGAAACTAAACACATTAAACGAGCACTTCTGACCTTCTTCAACAAATAATTTTTTTTCAAACTTACATGTCATGCCAATATAATGTGAAATCAATTTTGGGATAAATCAGAATTTATGTGACGTTATTGAATGTTATGAAATCTTAATATTTCATAATACAGGGCTGTTACCTTAGCATTCTAAGCTTAATTTTCGGAAAAAATGTATCAATTACATGTATTTGTAGGGGCTATTTCAAATCTATATATTTTAAGTTCTAAACTGGATAGAAGCCATTTTTAACGATTGTCCAACTATAGTAATACAACTTTTAAACATACTGTAAATACATGTCTGAAAATTAATACAATGCAAGACAATACATGTATGTCTAAACTTGTTCAGAACTGTCTAAATTTGCTCAGGACTGTAAATTTGTTCAGGATTGTCTACATTTGTTCAAAGCTGTCTAAACTTGCTCAGAACTGTCTAAATTTGTTCAGGACTGTCTACATTTGTTCAAAACTGTTAAAACTTGCTCAGGACTGTGTAAACTTGTTTAGAATAGTCTAAATTTGTTGGTAACAACCCTATATCTTTATTCAGGTTACAACAGTAAAAAATGGCGGAATCTATTTAGTTTATGGTTAGTTAAACTAACGATATAGATAGTGTAAGTGGTAAGTTAGATATAACTCAGCATTTACAAGGAAACATTGTATTCTTTTAAGCTGGTATTCTGTTCTACAATGCATAACAGGCTAGGAGAAAAAACTTATTTCTATTAACATCCCCTAAGTTACGAAAATAAAAACAAATCTGATGGTCATGACGATGATTCATTATTGTTTTTGTTGGTATTTGAAAAAAATGCGCACTTATTTTTTATAATTAATAACGTGGTTCTCCAATACATCATTTTTTTTTCAATGGAAAAAGGCAAGAATAAAGTAATTTAATGAAGTTCATTTAACAAACATTCACGAAATACAAAAATGTCACAAAAAATGTAGTCACAAAATCGGTTCCTATATATATATATATGCATTTATATATAATATATTCATATCGCAACTAAGATTTTTTCAATATTTTTTTTTGTCTTTTTTGTGGGGGTTATTATATAGATATATAAGGTTGGTTTAAGGCAATTATATAAATATTTATATGGGGAAACACGCAAGTTTTTTTGAGCACTAAGATATAGGTTTGTAGAGTAATATAAGTACACAGTGTATAACTTAACAGGTTGGCAAATTCGACAGCAACCAATGAACGGTTATTGATAATTAACGAGTTTCTGGGAAGTTGACAGTATATTTGCTTAAATTCAATTATGAAATGAATGCAAAATTGGACTCGTTGAGTTTCAGGACTAAATAAAATCAACTATGAATTTTTGTTAGAAATTAACAAATAGAGGAAGATCGAGTTTTTTTAAAATAACCAAGCAAGTTTTTCACATCCAGAAACTCTATATGTTTTTTTAGTATCGATTCTATGACAACCGATTCTATATTGCCAAAGTATACATCAGCACTTGGTTATAGGCTTTACATTCCAATCTTAAATTTCATTTTAAAACATGTTTCATTTTTGAAAACTAGGGAAATCTCCTCAGGAAGGAAAGGAAGATCTTTTTTTAAATCAAGGTAAAAAGGAACTTATCGATCTCTAGAGATTCAAATAGGACAAAAGAGTTGTCCAAAAGCATGAAAATGTCACCCAAATTTTTGATGGGAATCAAGTTTCGGCTGTGAGAATGATGAATATAGCACTTTGAAGTCAACGAGAATACACATCGTTTTCGCTACATTTTTTTTTTTTGGGAACGTGATAAGTAGTAAATAGTAGAGCGAGCAATACACGAGTCAGCATATTACATTTAATAGTAAGAATAGTTAGACCGTATGTGTTAGGAATGTAGCACATATAGCCATATATAGGAAACAGGTAGGAAAAGCCTACTATTGAGTAGAAATTACAGAGCAGAAAAATAGACATTATTCCACAGTATAGTATGCATCTCTAGCTCCACAATATGAGCCACCAAGATATAATAAATAGGCTAAGGTTTTTTGAAAACGATCACAGACAGCCTGGGAGAAAAAATAATATGAGATTGTGTGAAACTTAACCAACATGAAATAGAAAAAAGGAGATAATAACGAACAAGAAATCAAGCAACCTAACCTTGGATTTTGTAACGACCGAGGTCCGGCACTCAAACTCTGATAATAATACCAAAAAATGTGCAACTTTTTTTCGGTGAAAGATAGACCGAATAATTTGTAATTAGAAATTAATAGTACCACTACTGATTAACTTTAGATTTAATTTACCTGGATCCAATCTGATTAATTTCTGTAAAAGTTGCCAAAATTTTGGAAAAAATGAAGATTCAAAAATGATTAAACTTTGTTCACTAAACAGTTAAATTTAAGTATCAGATATATGTTCTAAAAGTCACGTGGTTTTGGAAATCAAATGATTAATATTGGAAATTATTTACACCAATTTATAAATTCAGTTGCCCCTTGATGGCGGGCAATCACTGCAAGCAGTGGTGCAATGCGCGATTGCCTGCTTCGGCCCTTTACCCTAAAACTAAAGTTGCACAATAAGTGCCCTGACCTCGGGTCAAAACTCGTGTCATTACAAAATGCAGGCGGCGATTTCATAGCTGAATCTCAACACATTATGGTGACGAAGTTCGATGTGCATGAATTTCAACAATAAATAATCGACATTTTCGTGAAACTTTTAAGGGCACCGAACATTCCTTACTGGTGATATTATAGCAGGAGCATAAAGCATTATCTAAACCACACCTGAAAACCCTCCTAATAATTTAACTTAATGCTAAAGACATTGAGTTAATTTGGGCTCGTATTCGTTACATTAATTAATTGATTAAAATATATTTTATGAATTTGCAACGGTTGCAAATCCTCAAAGCCATTGAGGTGAAAGGTTTTTTGTGTGGAAATTACGAGAAAATTATTGAAAAATTGATAGCCAAAATGTCCCTATAGCAAAATTAGACAATCAAGATGTGTGTATACAGTAGAAGGTTTTAAAGGTGCAGTAAGATCTAGCATGTAATCGCTTTAATAAATAACAAAATGTTTCCCTTCCATAACTAATTAAGAAGGAAAATTCTTGCATATTTATACCAATAACTATGTAATACACACGCCAATGGATTAATAAACAACTATTGCATCGTTTCAAATCGTAGGTTACACGAAATCGCCATCCTAAAATCGTCATTATCCTAAGAGGTAGCAATATGTATACATTATCGTCAAATACAAAAAGGGTATGGATTTGTAGGGATAGTGGGTTAGGAATAACGTAAGGGTGGGAAGCAGAGGGTAAAGGCCCACATAAGATTATTCGGGACCCACAACACATTTTTTTAGGAAATGGAATATGCCAGGTATTTTTTAATGATTTTTCTTTATCTAATTAACGTTTTCAACTCCAACAACGTGAGCAAAAACATGGGGGAGAAACATTTGCGGTGCTATAACCAGAGCCCCACATTCAAAGATGAAGAGAGACATTTATAAACAGAATAGAGGAAAAAGTGAGTCACGAAACACTATCGAGATTTTAGAAGTTGATATAAAAAAAGCACTGCATTACCACAACACGTTCCCTTAATTTGTGCGAAATAACATCATGAATTCACAGAGCACCGATTCAGCAACTTCTTCTGATAAACACCGGGCCCTTTCAAGAGGTTCTAAACCCTATTATTACAATGTATTTGCTATTAGAAACAGTACGCGTATGCCAATTTTTTTACGCATTTTTCAATAGATTTTTTTTCAAAAAATAAACGGGGAAACTTTAAGCAATTTTAAACTTTCCAAGAAATGCGGCAAAAAATAAATCCACCCAAGAGAACATTTTGTATTTTCATACGTGTACTATTTCTAAAAGGAGGTTTACTCCATACTTACAAGATGCAGGGTTTAGGACCCCTCGTAAAAAAAACAAGGTGGTTGATATTAAGGAATAACAACCTAAAAGCGATCAACAAACGACATGTATGGTTCAAGAAACAGCCATTTCTCCTTGCATCATTCCCATCATTGTTATACGAAACACCTGCGGTTTTTTTTTTCAGCCTTATGAAAACTATTACAGAATTCTCAACTTGATTCACTCTTTTGGTCTAAAATCCATCACCCTGCATTTTAAACTAGATACTACATCATTACCAGAACCCTGATTTTGTCTCATTCTGTCCCTTTGACAACAGCATCTTCCTGTCTCACACATTATTATCTATAGACCTAGTTCCTGAAGACAAGTTTGTATCATAAGAATCCTAAAATTCTCAAACGAAATACCGAGCATTGGAAACTTGTATCTAGCAGATGTTCAGAACCAATTCTATACAAATTCACAAACTGAAAAATTGGGCAAAGCATTAATGAGACAAAACCAGGACCTCATCTAACAGGTGTGATTGTGAATATTCCACATCCCATGCACTTTTTTTATACAAGGGAGCCAGATAACCCAATTGATCATCATCGAAATACTTTAGTACATACAGAGGTCACCAATGAAACAAGTTGCATATCAGTTCTTTCTAGATCTAAATATAAGGAAATTACAATTAACTTTGGTCGATACCTGTACAAAGCTTTTTTTTTTTTATCCACAAAAACAACATTGAAAAATTCTTCCCACATCATCGGAAAACTATTCTACCCTGCAAGTCGGAGACCACGCTGGATCATTTTCCAAGTGAATTTGATAGTGCTATGCGTGTATTCACCCAAATATATCACCCAATACGCGTGGTGTCCAACCCTACAAAACTTGACCCTTTTAACTAACTACAAAACGGTCTCAAGCCGTATTTTCAAAAAACGGACAAAGGATTAACGTTAATTGCAATAACCGAGTATTACCAATTCGCCATTAGCCTAAATGACACAAACACAATTAAGTACGAAAAGAATCTTGCCAAATTCAAACCACGTGCGTGACCCAACCTATACATGCGTGATACGATTATGTACACCTACTGATGCCTACATCTATCAGATTAATACCAATCTCGAGTTTGCAATTCACTTTGTACATTCCTTCATTCGTGTATTTGATAATATCATCTCAATATTCAAGACAAGAAGCAAGTCACATGGAGATTTAAAACTGCATTCCTTGGTAGAGTTCACTTCCTTGACATTTCTGGCATCATGCCATTCATTATATTTCGACCCCAAAGGGCCCTTAGGTACTAGAGAGACCATGTCAAGGGTCAAAATGGGTCAAACAGGAAAATATCTAGACGTATTGAAAGGTATGGGTTACCAATTTGGGTCGTTTTACGTTACAATACTCCCAGCCGTTTTAAGGCATCAGGTCCCAGAAGTCCATTTATCGAATATTAATGGAATGCAGTTTCTTATACTCCACAGTGGTTCTTGCATCTTCTCCAGTAAAACTGTCTAGCATAAGTTTTAAACGATTGCAAGTGTTTCTCAAAACACGTTTTTTGCACATTCAAGAGACCATCAGGGATTTTGTTCACATTCTTAATCAAGAATCCTAATAGTTAGCAGACACTGTACAATCCCTGGAAAATAAGACTAGCGTGACACACGTTCGTTGCGTCACCTATGGGGCCTAGTATGCTGACCTCACTCTGGACACTTTAGGTACAATTCCAATTTGACTCCCCAACATCTGATCCAACCACTGTTCGGATACCAACCCGGCAAATCGCACAAAAAAATTACACATCAATCTACGCCTAATAATCAATTTTTATAAGCCATATCGTTGCGAACCAATAAATATCTCCCGTCACGGAATTTTTTTTTTTAATATAGTATACAAAGTGCTTTGAAATTACCTTTTTATAGACTCATTATTTCGCTGCCTATTTTGTAATGCATCGTAAACACCTAATATAGAAATTTAGTCATCAACTCCGGTATAGACAGCAAAAAGTCAACAATATCAAGTACAATCGATTGGAAGATTGTGATTATCAATGGCTTCAACATGACTATATAGAATAATACAATGTTACAACAGTGGAGGGAAAATGAGAGCCTCTTTACCATTATTTGGAAAATGACGACTCCAAATCTTGCCGAAATAATCGAGAAAAAAAAACACTTTTGGACTAGGGTCTCAATGACCCATTAAAATCGTGTTAGTGGAGCTATTCAAAACAGAACAATTGGGTTTAAGGCGAAAACAAAATGCAAAAAATGATACGTTCAAGTATGCATTAATGCCACGGACGGCTAAAGTTCAAATACCTTGTGATAAAGACGAAACAAACAGCAAAAAGGACCTCAAAAATCCAAAAATTTGGACGTAAATTAGAACAAAAACATGGCGAATGGAACGCTTTAACTTCATTCGTCCCAGAATGCAATGCACGCGTGACGTCATTGTCCCAAGATGCAATGCGCGCTTGACGTCATAAAGCACAATTAAGTGACGTCACGGCCTTAACGTCAATAACGTTATGCATATTTTCAAATTGAAATTTGTATGATGGACAGCGTCGATTTAGAAAAACAAAATTAAAAAGGATAGACAGTAAAATAGTAACGATTATTGAATAACACTTGAGCAAGATTTCGAGCAAGAAATGGAGAGTGGTATTAGGCTTAATCCTCTAAGAAATATCAAAATTGTCTCAAGAATGCAAAAATTGCTTTTCAATTAAGCTTAACAACAGAGTATTCAAAATGGGCTCATTCGAGGTCGAAATGCGATGTTTAGCATCCATGAATACAGCTTTAATGCGGGTCCATAACAATCAAAAATAATTCTAGCTATGATGTAAACATGGTGGTAAAATCCCCACTTTCGTCGTGAAAAATGCATGCATTGAAATTATATTAGCTATTCTAATAGACCAATTGCACAGACCACTATTAAAATATTAATGGTAAAATAAAACTAGAATTATTAATTTAGAATGTTGAATTAAAGGGTTTCTAATAACCGTCGTAAATTGCGTGTTCGGCTCGTGTTTATGCCCTTTAAATTGGGATATCGATTTGTGAACATAAATCGAAATTTATGTTGCACTAAATATTTTTGGAGTTTCTATAACGATAGTCGAGGCATACTGACCTAATAACACACATGGATTTAATCGAGGACGGTGCAACTGGCCATTCAGGCTAATATTTGGGTTGTAGAAGCCAGCGAATAAAAGTAGATAAAACAGTCAAAATGAAAAAAAAAAAGAAATAAAATTGACTCACTGCGGATAAAACGGTAAAAGAAACCATAATACTGCATGATTAAATTTCAGCGGTATATTTTCATTGAAAGATTTAATTTTCATTCTGCATCCAAATAAAATTACGGCTTCAGACTTGATGAAGATACGAGACTTGATGTCACCGTGCCAAAAAAAATGTCGGAAAACAAAATTTGCCATATTCCCCATAAACGTTACGACTTAATAACAAGGATGCTGCACTCTGCATAAAAATTGATTTATGTCCCTTACTTCATGCGATCTTCTCCGGAATGGGCTTTGAGTGCCATATTAAGCTTCTCGATGAGCATAAGGCCAAACACTAAAACAAATTACATATAGATTATGAAGTTAATCTAGAAAGCATAAAGCCCTTCTGAATTTCGGTGATAAATGCTTGACATAGTGTTTCCTTCTATTTAATACAGTTAACACGAGTCATAAAGCAAATCTTACACCTAAGTATTTCCTAGAATTTCACTGACTTTGTCGTATCGTATCCTGGGCACATCCTATGAAATAAGAAATGAATAGCATTTAGCAGTAAGTAATGAATAACACTATTTTATTTCAAATACTAAAACTTAAAAAAAAATGTATAACGATAAAGTTCAACACGTGTTTAATTTCACAAAATATCCTTTTTTAACTGTAAAGGATTTTGGTCGAATTGACTTTTTCTATAAAATAATGTTGAGCATTTCTAATTCAACCGCAGTGAGTCTTAAGTAATAAATAATAAACATCAAACTTAATTCAGAGGAATTGAGGTGGAAAAGTGAAAAAAAAAGGCTCGAGTGTCAGAGATCAAGTAAAACAAAAAAAAAAAAAGCAAAACATAAAAGAAAAACTTTCTACTATCGCGTGCTGTGTGAAACTGATTAATTACAAAGAGCATCTTAAAGCCGATTGGCACAATATCAATGTCAAAAAGCTATGAAAAATAGTTAAAATTTCGTTTTGTCGTTCAACCAAAATGTAAACTGTTTACACAAAAAGCCGACTAAATGGCAAAATAAAGAATAAAAACACGAAAAAAGCTTAACCTATAACAGAAATGAAAAAAAAAAGTACATTGACCAGTGATGTTATACAAGAATTAAAATTTGTAAGAAAGTAAAAGTTGAAATGGTGTCAAACAAGGAAGAAATTCGTTCTTTTCTGTAAAATTCGTATACCGTTTAATGCAAAGGTCATAATGAAACATCCCATCTGAAATGTACTGTTTTGACATTTTGTGCACCAACTTCAATGAGTTAAGCACAACACCATACTACAGAACATGGTGCAAATTTATGTTACTGCGAAATTTACAGAAAAGAGCCATTGACGCAGTTTAATCGTGCGATTCTTGACGGACCTTTTTTTTATAGCAAGAGGGGGGACCTCCAAATGTGCCATAAAACCCAAATAAAAATTTGGTATTAGCTTAAGACCGCACCTAAACGTTTTAAAAGAGAAAATGCACAAGAAAACGAAACCCTCTCTGGTTTGGTTTTCCTTTGGATTTTTTCTTATTACGTAAAGATGCAGTGCACACGAAATATAGGCTTAAAACTAATAAAAACAAAAACATAAATCAACATTACGAAATTACACAAAATGAAGCTGCTCTCCGTTTCGCCAAATACATGAACATTATGAACGATTGCATTTGTTTTCATTTTTTGGGGGGTGGGGGGGGGGGATACCGTTGTCTTACAAACATTAAACTAGTTCAAATTTGCATTCATCTTCTAAGCTTGATTTTTAACAAAACCCTGGGTCGTTTAGCAAAGGTCCTAATCGTGCCTTTTTTCTTTGTGTCTGGAAGATGCGAGGCAAAGACACGCAAAAATATATTTAAAAAAAAAAAACAGAAAAAACCCTCGAATCTGGTAAATAACCTAACATCAGACCTACAAAATAAGCTTAAAAACAACACAAAAATAATGCTTGATAAAAATGTTGAAGATAGAAAAAAATAGATAATATAGGCTGGATGAGCATACGGTCAAACAATTAAGAAATCCACCTTAAAAAAAGCCTCTGTTCAAAACCACGTACGCCATAGTTAACATTTCTATAAACAAAATATAGTCAATAATAAAGCACGTTGCAGGATAAGAGACGGAGAACAAATTAAAAACTTCACTTGGGACTATTTGCAAAAAAAAAAAAAAATAATAATAATAATAATAATTGAACTATAAATATAGTCGGGTCCGATCAACGTATCGAAAACTTATAATTCCTTCAGAAATCAACAACATAAAAAAAACAATACTATATGATAGGGCAGATTCGATTGGATCCAGGGGCGGGGGGTTAAACTCGCCACAAGGGGCCCCTGTCCCCCTACCGCACAAAATCAACAACAAAGAATCCAAAATGGCGAAATGGCTCGTGTTCATTTTCGGCTTAATAGGACAGATATTCAATGCTTTGACTAGGCAATGTGACTTACGTTTCTAACGATCGAAAAAAAAAATTAAATTAAACAACGCGTTCGTTATACTACACTTCGCATTCGGAGGTGGAGGGGGGGGGGGATGTGCAACAGAGGCCTGAAAACGGTTTGGGGCTTCTGCAAGTAATAAGGCCCAGCCATGGCAGGGGGTGACGATGAGAGGACGACAATTTAATGAAAATTAATAGAAGACAGCATCGGCAAGTATTCGCCAAATATACGATGATATAATATGGTAACAACCGACTTGACCGACTGCACGCTCGAACAGCACTTTATGTAAAAGACTAAAAAGTGGGTCCTTTTTCGAAATTTCCACGTTTAATTTGGCTGTGATTTCGATAGGTTTGACTGGCCATCATGGTGGTTTTAATGTCCGTTCCAAACTCCGCAAACCCCGCGACGGTAAAGCAACCGTGTACACCATCGAAAATGTACGGCTTGCCAATTTGAACTAAAATTCTGAATGAAAGTATATAAAACCCAATAAAGAGGAAAAAAAGTTTGGAGTCGCAGAGCCGATTCGTCACTGCGACTGCTACAATCCCAAATGATGTGCATTTGGGTTAAATTTAAAGTTAAAGCGGGATCCTCTTCATCGATACGTAACATCCCAGTGGTATAAAACGTGAAAATTTTAGCATTTTCGAGCAGAAAACAAAGCTGCCGATGATGTCTTTCATAACATTTGGAATGGAAGCGGACATGGAATAAGTCCTAGCTATGATTTCTGGGGCAGAATGGCTGGGAATTATCGATATAGACTTTGGTAGGTCGAGGACAATGACGAGGGAGAAAGAGAAATAACAAATGCTTATATGTTCTTTTTTGGTCCCTAATATATAAATATCTCAATATAATGTAGCAGCCAACAGAATAGTACTAAAAAAGGAATTAAAAATGGACTATAGCGGACAAAAAAACCTGCTGCTGCAAAAGTATTTTTTTTTTCGGATTTCCTAGAGGCAATCTTAAATAAGTAGAAAAAAAACCTTAAAGAGATAAAATCAACAGAATCAACAACAGAAATGCAAAGTGTGTACGTGTGTTGGCAATACGATTGGATTCCCAGCACCTCGGCGGGGTGAAGGGGGGGGGGGGGATAAGAAGCTGGAAATTTGGGATGGTATTTTAGGCTGGGAATGTGGTTTGCGTGAAGGTGTTAACAAGGAGCCAGTGCAGATTTCACTAACTCTCCACCAGAAAAGTGTATTCAGTCCATCCCGACTATTTTCCCCAACCTGGTTTTGAGAAAGCGCAGTTTTGGACCTACGGCGCTTCGTCTAACGTCTCCTATTCGCGCAATGCATTTCGGATGACATTTCGCCTCGATTATTTTTTTACAATGGACCCACTGAGAAACAATATGGATGGACTGTCCATGTATCATAAGCATATCTGAGCCATTAGAAGCATAATAATAAATAGATACGGCATCAATGGATTGAGAAGAAAAAACAGGGTCTAGCCGCCTGGGTATAAATACGCGGCGGCACCAGAGTCCCAAAAAAACTGGCAGAAAACATCAACAACGACTTGGGGGTTGCATATCGCGCGTATTACAGCATCGGAATCTTAGAATTATTATCAATGCGGTACTATTGATGGACAAACAACAACTGGGATCTCCTCTTCGTGCTTCTTCGAAGAAAAAAAGTGAACAAATATAATATTATTTCCTTCGTATATATACATATATAATATTTATATATCGCATCGGCTACGCGTCCCGTAGCCAGACTCGTAACTCGGAAACTCGGGCAGGATCGTATAGCGGATAAGAGGAAGGGGGGCCAGGTTCTGGAGCGAAGCAAATAATGGCGGCGTTGGCTTCGAAGCACGCATCCCTCCCGCGGTGCAGGAGGTCAAAATGTCCACGCTTCTACGGCCAGCCACAAGATTCAACATGCCAACAATAACCGCGGCGGAGTTGTGCGGCAACGGCGTAACGAAGATGCCCGCAACTGCCATGATGGAGAGATAGAGAAAAAAAAACAACGGCGCACCAGCTTCTGGCATCGGCGCTGGGCATATCCATCGAGTTAAACGAGCGTATAACAAGTGGACACGAAGAAGAATGATACATACGGATCGGTTGGAATGCAATGCGCCGCAGTTCTTCCCACAGGAGTGTCTTTTTTTCCCGCCAAACTGAGCAGAGTAGGAAAGAAAAAAACTGGATATGTTGGTCAACCACTGAGCACATACTTGTTGCGGGAGGGGATACGAAACCCCCGGATATCCCGATTCTTCGGAAACTGCGGCGAAGCGCAAAAGCACGGTATACTGCCGTCGGTCGTGAGAAAAGTCCTCGTGCCAGAGCGCCTTAGAGGCCGACACTGGGCACCTGCAAATAGCGGTAGATGTAGAGTCTGTAATCCTTGCTGGCCAGCACCACGGAACCGTCATCCATAAGGGCCACGTCAAAGCATTGTGCATGCTTGACCTTGCTTTCCAGGGCATTGACCAAGGTGCCCTCCTGCGTGAAAATGGTGAGGTTGAAGTTGTTGTGGTTGTCGGCAATGAGAATCTCTCCGGTCTGGCTGATGCCGACGCCGATCGGGTAATTTGTAATGCCCTCACCGCCTATCTGGCGTAGGTAGACGCCCTCGTAGTTGAAGACCTTTACGCAGTGAGCGCGGTTGTCGCTGATGAAAATCTCCTGTTTGTCGTTGACGACAACGCCGTTGGGAAACTCGAGGTGCTTGGAGCACCCAAACTTCTGGAGCACGCCTCCCATCTGGTCGAAGATGATAACTCTCATGACCTTACATTCGACCACCACCACACGGCCCTTATTGTCCACGGTGACGCCGCGCGGGTGTTGCAAGATGTTAGCGCCGAACTTGCGCACGAACTGACCGTACTGGTTGTAGATCTGGATCTGGTGCGTTGGGCTGCGTTCGGTCACGATGATGTCCCCGGAGGTCTTGACCACTGCCACCCGGTTAGGGTAGAGCAGCTGGCCATCCCGCTTGCCGCACTCGCCGAACTGGAACTTGAAGCGGCCCTCCTTGTCAAAGATCTGGATGCGGTGATTGTTCGTGTCGGCCACGATGATGTCGTTCTGCGCGTTTACGGCCACGCCGCTCGGCTCCGTAAACTGACCTTCCATGACTCCAAACTCGCCAAACTTGCAGTGATAGATCATCTTCTGCCGCTTGATCTGAGATTTAGGCGGGAAGGAGGTGGGCGCCGGTGCGCTCATGCTTATCAGCTTGCTGGACAGCTCGATGATGGGGTCACCGGTAGACAGGTGGAAGTGTTCGCTGCCACCGCCGCCATTCTGGAAGATGCCGCCACCGTTGCCCCCGCCATCGCTCACGCCGCTCGACCACTTCTCGTACGGGTTGATGTCGGTCAGGCTGGTTGAGAACGGTCCCAGGTTGTTGGCCGAGCTAAACCTCTTGGACAGCAAATTGGATTCGAAGCTGCTGATGTGACCGTTGGTGTACGGCCTTTCGATGATGCCGTTCGGCGGGGGAGGAGGAACCACCCCGTTCACCCCGCCACATCCTCCATTGCCGTTGCCACCGTTACCGTTCCCGCCATTGGAGCCGTTGGGCCGGGCGATGGGTTGCGGCTTGTTTGGTTGCACCTCCGTGTTGGAGCGGATGTAGCCGAACGTGTTACGCACGCCTACCTGGATGGCCTGATAGTTGGAGACAAACTCGATGTCGTAAGAGTTCTGCAGGTTGATCTCGGGATTGTAGTTGATGATGTTCTGGAACTTGGCATCCAGCTGCTTCTTGAAGACCAGCACCTCCGTGTTGCTGGCAAACTTGAGCAGACGCTCGAGAAAATCGCACGTGTGGTATATCTTGTCGATGGACTCCTGCACTTTCTGGCAGAGTACGCTGAGCGACACCTGCTTGGCATTGTACACGCCGTCCAGCTCCTTGAGGGCTTCCTGCTTGCGTTCTTCCAGCACCGAACGGTAAAACTGAAACGTTTCGTTGATTTCGTTCTGCGCCTTGTGATACTGCACCTGCAAGTGCGTTGCCGTGTGCTCCACGCTCTTCAGCGAGTTGCGCAGGTCGCTACTTTTCAGCTTGCCCTCCTCGCTGAGCTGGCCAATGAGACTGACCTGCTTGCCGCCGGCATCGGTCAGCTTCTCGTACTCGTGCAGTCCTTTGGGGTGCTCCAGCAAGGTGCACTCGGCGCAGATGGGCGAGTTGCAGCTGCGGCAAAAGTAGCGCAGCAGCTCGTTCTTGTGCCGCGGACAGCTCACCGGTTTCTCCACCTTGATCTCGTCCTTGCCTCCGCCGCCGTTCTTGAGCTCGCCGATGGTCATCACGTGGTGGCCCTCGAAGCAGTGCATGAACTGGTGGGCCATGACGCAGTTGCCGCACAGGAAGTTGGCGCAGTCGAAGCAGCGCGCAGTAGCGTTGGATTCTTTGCTCTTGCAGGCGGTGCAGTGCAGCGAGGCGCCTTCCACCGCCGAAGACTCCAGGATGTTGCTGATGGCGTAGTCGCACAGCAGACCGGCGACGCCCTGGGCGCTCAAGCCGCACTCCTGGTGGCACTGCGGGCACTCCAGCTTGTCGCCACCGTTCTCCAGGATCTTTTCCAAGCACGGCTGGCAGAAAGTGTGGAAGCAGGGCAGCACCTTGGGGCTGGTGAACGTTTCATTGCACAGGCTGCACTTGGTGTTCAGGGAACTCTCCAGGCTGGTCTCTGGATCCAGGAGCGAGGAGAGGGCGCCGTTTTCAACCAGTGTTGGGGGTTGAGAGGCCATCTCACACGATAGCCGCACGTTGCTCGTTTCTACCTTCACACCTGAGAACGAAAAAAAAAGAAGCAGAAGTTAGTGCACGTGATTGTGTCAAGTTCAACAATACAAGGAGCATGTGAAGAATTGTGGGGCCATAAAGTTGGGCAGGTATCACAATGGACCTCCCAGAAGTCTGTAGGGGGATCATGACAGACAACAGTCAAGTAAAATAATCTGTGACTATACATATGCACAAGATCCATGAATTTCTTGGGGAGGTATTTGTGCAAATTTGTTGGTTGTTTAAATATGTATGAAAATTGAGATAAAATTGAATTTTAGTCAAAACAGATGCCTATATATGGTCACCATTTTAGAGACAACAATAAATATGCACAAGTACGAATGGTTGATCCTAAACCTTTTTTGGGGAGTTGTCTGTGCAAAATTTCTGGTTATTTCATCAAGAAACATTGGTGAAAATTGAGATAAAATTGAATTTTAGTCACAACAGAGGTCTATGGTCATCGTTTTAGTATAACACGAGATGTCTCAAGTACAGATTTTGACAGATTGCATGGTGCAAAGCAGGTTTTAAGGTCAGTTTCATGCTCCAACATTACACAATTTCGAAATGCAATGTTCCCAAAAAAAGTATTGAATAGAATTCTGTTATTCAGTATAGTGTGATGCAGATCACATTGTTCATTTTGCTCACAAAAGTTGTGCAACTTTACAAAAGCCACAGTTTTGCATAAAAAAACCCAGTCTATACTAACACTTATTTTTTACAAAATTTCATAAAAATATTTCCAAGGAAGGAAAAAAACAGCATAGCCTTGGCCCAAGCTCATCGGTCTTCCCCTTAGTTGAAGAAACAGAAATTCCCACAGATCCCCATGTAATTACTCGAGAGAAATAAATGGTAATGCAAGCCCTTTATGGCTACCATGGCAATTCCGCACTGACGATATTTAATTAATGGATTGCAGCAACAGCACGAAGCAGTTCTTAATAATTAATTAATGGATTTTAATAGACGCCAGATGCTGGAAACGGTACAAAAATAAAACTTACTATGAGCAAAAAACAAACTCAGCGTGAAAAGGTACGTGCCAAACGTAACCAAAGTTGCAAAGTGCTCCTTCTGACCGCAAAGGTTTTACTGGAAATGACCAGTAAGTCACCACGCATTCCTCAGATGACTAGTTAAATGACCAAAGGTGATTTCATTCAGTTTCTTCCAGTCAGAACCCTGACAACCTTTGGCATTTCCAAGGCATTCGAAGTAAAAAAATGACCCTGACCCATTGTTACATTGACCTAAGAACCACTGTCCGCATTGCCTCAATGGTAAAATAATTCCCTAATTATAGATCCTCATTTGTCCGCCATTTGATTCCAGTACATGTAGTACTAAAACAAATTGGACTTAAAGCCCTAGCATGCTTCTCATAGGAAGCGACAAGCTTTTTAGGAAAGGGCCTAGGTGATGTTTCTCAAGTCTTGTGGCCCAATAAAAATGATCGTATAAAGATTCATTTGTAAATATGGAATATTTAAAAATCTATTTACATTACATGTATATTAAAAAATATATTTTACATACTGTACATGTACATAAAAACAAGAGGCCTATTTTTGATTGATTAGAAATGCTATGTACATGTACAGTATAGATCCACTAAAGTTGAGAAAACTTTGCCAGGCTTAAAATAAGTTTTTGCTTAGTTGACGGAGGCTTGAGTGGCCTGGCCGAGCTTGAGATGTTGTTGATTGAGCCAATGATTATGTTGCAATGACGCTTCATCTAATAGCTTTAATTTCACATGTAAAGATGGGTTGGTCAGACATGCTCCTCTCAGCCTCCGTTACTACAAACTTAGCCGAATTTGGCTATAAACGCGATTAATTTTCCATCGTGCACACAACTACATGTATACATGTACATGTACTAGCATGGTGTGAGGAAGTTTTCATTTAAACCTACAATAACATAATTCATGGGCTTGGAGAGTCACATGAAACATACATGTAATAACGTGCCGTATAGTTTCCCAAACCTATAACGTTAGACAATATGCAAGATAACGATTTAAAGTGTAGTTGAAATCAACTTTTACAACATTAATTGTTGAATTTTTTTATGTACATTTATTTTCTCTTTCCGTAAGTCAAAAGATAGTAAGGTTAATTGCTTTTCGCAGAAACATGTTAAGATAATTAAAATGTATTGTAATAAGTCAGGCACACTTTTTCCTTTGAA